>CAJVPY010000713.1:0-24096 GCA_910591965.1 Dentiscutata erythropus
AGCAAGAATACATAATATCATGTCATGGATACCTATTCAAGATTGCTAATCATAAGAACTTTATACCTTTTTTTAAAAAAAAAAGAAGAAGAAACAGTACTTAATTCATTGCAATTAAAAAAAAAAATCCTAGCAAAATTAATAGCCTAAGAAGAAAAAATCTGTTAAGATAATCATATATATATATAAAATTATAAAGAGGCTGGTGTGGTATATCTATACTTTAATATAATATATACTTTAAATTTAGTAATTGCTGTTTAATAAAATAGCTGTACTATATGTGATATTATATATCTTCACTTATTTATATATTTTCTAATAATCTTCCTATTAGTTAAAATAATATATTAGTCTTTAATTTCTAAATATTATCTAGACTAATTATTTAAAAATGTTATATATTAACCTTTTATTTCCAAATATTATTTAGGCCAATTATTTAAAGATATTATATTTTAAGTAATAATTATTTCACATTTTATTATCGATATTATAAAGTTTTGCAAGTTAGGTAATGATATTATACATGTTTGTAGCATAGTCGCAATCATATATAATTGACTAATAAAACTTTATAATATCAACAACAAATATGTAAAATAACTAATTTGTTATATGAATCCTAATACTTATGATTTTTTTTATTGATACTTATAGCTTATATTTTTATAGCAATTTTTATAACTTTTAAAAACAACAATTTACAAACAACTCTTCCTGATGATCACTTTTTTCCACAAAAATTCAAAATTCTTAAAAAATACAAGCGTTTGTAAAAGTAGAAACAGTCTGGAAAGTAGTTTTTAAGCTCCATAACTTGGCAGTTGTTATTTAGAGATAGTTCTTATACGCTATCTGCTAATTTTCTTAGAGTTTATTACTTACCACAGGGGCCGGGCACTTGTCGTTTAGAAGTAGTTTTCATATACTATTTGCTGACAAGCCCAGAGTTTATCACTTACCTGAAAAATAAAGAAAGTACCAGCACTTTCCTATGGATTCAGTGTGTTGAGTAAAGAAAATACACACTCTTTTATTAAACAAAACAAAGTGGTTTTGTCTCTTTTCTTTGCCTCCTCACTGCTCTTTCAAAATTTCCCACAAAAGTGGGCAAAACAGCTTACCCCCTCCAAAAGATTGGCATTGTTTACACCTTTCAAATCTGGACAGTTTCAGCAGACTGCAATCACGCATTTGGTTTGTTTTGTTTATAGACCATGCTGCTTCATGTAATACTAAGATTGGCTGCTTACATTGTTTAGGAGTTTGGATGATTTAGTTAGAAAATTTTATTTGATAAGGTGAAGCTTTACACTAGAGATATACAAATATCGTATTTGTTATATAATTTTTTCAAGCCTAGCACAGGTAATAGTAGTGCTAAAAAGGCAAAATTTTCTGCTATCCTTTTTGTTTTCTTTTCTTTGTAATTTTTTCTTTTATATTCTCTTTCGTATTTGTTTTCTTTTTTATATTCTTCTTTGTTTTTTCTTTTTCCTCTTTGTTTTTGTCGCTTTCATTTTATTTGTGTTTTTTGTTATCTTACTTTCTTTTGTTGAATACCCCTTTGAAAAAAAAAATTGTTAAGAAAAAGACAATTTTGACAAAGCTAGCAATAAGCTTTCTATGATTTTTTCAGTAAGTTATTTAGTAAGTTAGATGCTAGAGAGGAGTGAATTATTGCTATGGCAGATCGCATTTGGGCACCATTACGAGCAGCCGAGTGAGTCTTTATTGAAGAGTAGAAGAGTTAAAGGCATTGAGTTTATTGCAGGCTTTTTGTTTGGAAATCATATATTTAGATTATGCACTCCTAATACAATAAAGGCAGGATTGCCAAATTTTAAAAAATATAACTTTTTTTTAAAAAAAAAGATAAACAAACAGAAAAAAAACAACTTTCTAAATTTAATATTACAAATATATCAAGTTCAAGTTTTAAAAGTGCAAAACTAGTATTGGAAGAGACCTGATCTTTATCTACTATATTTATTTCACTTATTATATCTACCACACCTGTTGCATCTACTATGTCTACTATTTCTAATATTAGTAACATTAAAGCTAAAGTAGCATATTATTGTGAAAAAGTAACAAATAAAAACACAAAATTGGTGACTAAAAATTGGATAAGAAAATTTGAAGACTTTTGAATTAATTCAAAATATTTAGTTTTATTAACTACTCTTAATAATATCAAACAGCTTGAGAAACAAATTGTTGAATTTATTTTTACAATGAAAAAAGAATGAAAATAAATATAAAGCCAATTCTGTAAAACAAGCTATTGATGCAATTAGTTGCTATCTTTTTCATAATTCATCTATTTGATCTGTTAATTTACATGATCAATATATGTTTTTTAACTTATATGATGTCTTATATAGTAAAATATGTGATCTTCAAGAACATGGATTTGGTAAAGTTTCAAGATCTATTGCTTCTAATTCTAACCAAGTTCAAAAAATATTGTAATATCCAATGATAAGTTGTAGTACACTAGTTAAAATTAAAAATATCAGTAAAATATCAGTATCTAATATATAACTTATATGTAGCTTATATATAACCTAAAACTATTCTATATTTTATAATTTTTAATAAGCCAATATAAGCTAGCTTTAGATTACATATAAGTTATATATAAGTTTTTTTTTTTTTTTTTTTTTTTTTTCAAGAGAGGTCTTTCCTCAATTCACTTTATTAAAATATAATTATATTACAAAGTAAAAAAACATATTGAAATTTAGAGAAATGAAAGGTTAGAGCTATCTAAAAGAATTTACTCACAACCCATTCTTGGCTAAATGGGTCAAAACCTCTAGGCTATGAAAATTAGGGTTGGTTTGATTAGAAACAATGAAATTATTTAACCAAGTCAAGTAGTATTGTGGTACAGGAGGTGTGATCCTTATAGCATTTGGGGAAAATGCCGGAACCAGACAGTTAGGAGTCAAGGGTGATTGAGGATTGACCCTGCTTGTTTTCCAAATATCAGTATATATTGTCTTTATAATTTGATGGTATAGTTCAGATGCTATTTTTGAATTAATTTTCTTTGTAGTAAAAGGACCAAGATTTGTATTGGAGATCACTCCAAGGGGAACTTGATGTTGGGTATGGAGCATAATGAAGAATTGTGTGAATTGCTCAAGGTTAGAGGTTGTTAGTGTATGTTACTTGCTAATTTTTTTGATCAAGTTGATAGTAAGTTGTCATAGAGATTGTGAGTGGTATCGGCAAGATAAAAAGTGAAGAATGTTTTCGATCTGATCTGGGCATTTTGCACAATAGGGATTGGGGTGCTTAGCTGGATTTTTGTTGAACAAAATAAGGTGAGTGGGTAGTTTATTTGTTAGTAATTTCACTTTGAACGCTTTTAGTTTAGCTTTTTTGGGATCTGTGTGTCATTGTAGAGGTTCGTTCTTGTAATTAATAGATTCAAATGTTAGTTGCCAATTGATTTTTGGATGAAGATTATTTAAAGTGATATTCCTGTTTTGATGAAGCCAGTTGGATCAGTTTTGAGCTTTGTGGAGTATTTTGGTTAAGTTATGGATTGAGTAGATACAAGGAACCTGGTGAAATTTTGGTGTGAAAGCTGAGTTTAGGACCGGGCTTGGATCTAGATCGATTTGCATCTCCAGGTAGGTTGGATTATTTGCTAAGGGTTCTTGGTTTGTAAATGAGGATAGGATTGTTAAATTCTTTGCAGTCTTAATAGCGAAAATTATTTTTTTGACCCAATTGAAGTCAGCTTTGCCTTTATCGAAGTAGTCATAGTTGTTTACAGAGAGAAGAGGAAAAAGCCATAGTAGTTTGGTATTAATTGTAATTCGGGCATGAGAAGGGCTAACTGTGAGGAGTAGTGCAATTGTTGAGAGTGCCACTAAGATAGGGGAGTGCCAGTGTTTATTAGTAATTAGCCAAGTCATGTTTGGCTTGGTAAAATGCACACATGCAGTGGGGAAAAAACCGGCTTGAAATTTTTTAAGGGATAAGTGCATGGTAATTGATAGGTCGAAGTTTGTTTCAGTAAAAAGTGTCCAGACTTGTGGTTGGTTGTTGGTGAAAATTTGGGAAAAATGGTGTAAGGTTCTGTAGTTAATAGTGGGTAAAATAGTGCGGGTGTGAATGGGTTTGTTGGTTGAGGGACAAGTTTTGATAAAAAGACTTGGTAAGTGTGCATAGATAATTCTCTTATAGTTGACTTGAATTTGGTACAGATGTTGTATCAGGCATGTAAAGGTGCATTTGGCTTTGTTTAGTACTTTGTCATTCTGTATACAGTTTTGGCATCGGGATAGCATGAGAGTGTGATGGTCAAGCGTGTAGTATTGTATGATGGCCAGGTGTTGCTAGTAACTTGATATTTTGCTAAAGGTTTTTGTATTTGTGATAGTTCAGGTTTTTTTGCTGAAAGGGATTCGCTGGTTAATGAATAGGTTTGGGTGCACTAGGGTAGTTGAGGGATTAGCATTGTCTACTATTAGACTTTGAATTTGATGAAACTATTGGGGTGTTCTGCTACGTGGGATTTTGGAAATGTTATGGTGAATCTGCTTCCACTCTAGGATGTGGTTGTTGTGGATGTTTAGGAATTGTTCGATGTAACCGATATTGGGAGGTCTTAATCAATTGTGGGCATTTAAGTTGGCTAATTAGCTTATTAATGGAGGTTCCAGAATCGTTTTGGGGGATGAGCCAGTTGTTTGCGCTGTGGTGAGGCTAATATTGAGGCCATGGAGAAACAAGATTGCTTGAGCTGTATGGGTTTTGTATTCTTTGTGGGGAAAGTGGGGAGTCATCCAGGATTGAGAGGTTTGTATATGTAGCATTTTGCAGCTGTTGTAATCTGACTTTTAGTGAGAATATATCAAAGTCAAGAGAGTTAAGAGTTCGGTCAAGTGTTTGGATATGCTGTTGTTGTTGGATATATGTTAGAGTTTTCAGAGCATAAATGTCCGGGTGGTGAATAGTAAAATTGGGTATAGATCGGGCAAGAAGCGTCTTTTGCTTTACCAAGCCGGTGTATGAGTTGGTAATGTTTTTTAGCTATGTAGGGCTGAGGTAGGAATTTTGGAGTCAGTAAGCTGCTTGTGTGAGAATGACATTGTTGATTATATAGACTGCCTGTTTGGGTGTAATCTGTGAGTGTCTAAGTTTATTAATGCTGTGATATATTTCTTTTAATATATGTGCTTGTATGGGTCGGAGCGATGGGTCGCATGAGAACCAAGTTTCCAGGTGTCTAAATAAGGCTTTAGGTTGAATGTTGTTGATAGTACTTCTGAGAAAATTTATGTGAGGGTCTGGATTTTTGTCATTAGTAATAAGTACTGATTTGGAGGGATTAATCTTAATATTAGCATACGAAAGAAAGGAACAAGTAATGTCGAGAATTTGCTGAAGCTGGGGTTTGCTGGAGGCAATCCAGATAGTATTGTCTATGTAAGCTGTTACAGAGGAACTAAATGTTGCAACGCCTTTGGGGGAGTTTGCCTGAAGAGTATATCCTGGTATAAGTCTGCTAACCTTTGCAATGAGAGAGTCATAGTAGATATACTATAAGATGGGTGAAATAGTTTCCCCCATCCTCAACGGGGTATGATGAGATAAGTCCATGGTTAGTAATTACTTGGTTATGATGTTGGAAGAAGATAGATATGATGAGATTGATTGAAGCCTGGGGGAGCTTTATTCGTTTGAGAGCAAGTGCTAGAAGGTGTATATGAATGGTATCAGACATGTCTTGAGCTAACATCCAGTAGGGTTTGTTATTTATATGACTGTCTTTGATTATATGTGAAACGGTAAAGATAGGGTTAAGAGTAGATGTGTGTGGCAGAGCAACATTGTTATGAGGAGAAAGGATAGTATTTTTTGTTAGTATAGAACTGAGATGCTGTGTAAGAATTTTGGTAAGTATTTTGCGAGTATGTTCTATCAGGGTGATTGGACGGGTAGTATTAAGATCGTAATTATAAGTTGTTTTTTTAGGAATGGGCCACACATTGGCCTGTTTCCAAGATATAGGGATATCTTGAAGGTGTAGACAAGCATTGAAAATGAATAAAAGCACGGTTTTGCTATGTGTATAAAGGTATTGAAGTATTTTGTTTGGAATACTGGAGAGACCTGGGGCTTTTTTTCTAGATGCGTTAGCTATAGCATCCTCCATCTCTTGTAGTGAGATAGGTTGCAAGAGCGAGTTATAGCTTTTTGAAGCTATTGAAGGAAGGGGTTGATAATCTTGAGCTCAGTTATTTGCAAAGGCCGTGTTAGGGGAATTGGCTTTGGTCCAGTTGTGGAAATGATTGCGTGTCGCTTGTTTTATTTGAGAGGGTTTGGTAATAACTTGGTTGGGTGTGATGATTTTGTCGAAATCAATTTTGTCATTATACCATTGGAGAATGCTGTCTATCATTTTGGTAGTGTCGCTTTGGAAGTTATCATATCTTCTGTTAACATAAAATTGAATAGAGTCCTTTTGGGCCATTGAGGCTTCAATTTTTTGGGCAATAGAGATGGTATAAGCAGAGTTTTTGAGGTGGTGAAGAGCTGAGGTAAGGTCTTGTTGGGGAGTAGTGGAAATATGGGTTGAGGGAGGAGATGGGAGGCTTTGGCCAAATGTGTATTAACTGTTTGGTATAGGAAAGCTAAGGATGTAGGGGGTGTGAATTTTTACAGATGTGAATAGAACTGTTGACCAGTTTAAGTGCCGAGTGTAGTTTAGTAGATTGTAGTGAGTGGACATGAAAAATGCAGGGAGCCTTATATGAGATGGGTATCGTTTCTGTTGTGGACTGCAAAATGATTCGAGCGAGAGAGTTCCATTGTTTGTTAAGCGTAGTTAGGTTTTCAATGGGGCCTGAGGGAAGGATTTTTTTAGCTTTTACTTCGGTGAGTTCAGTGAAGGTTTTCCAAATATCCTGCATCATTTGCTTATAGAGAAAGAACTTTCTTTTTTTTTTTTTGTTCGGCATTTGGGGATGTTCAGTTTGGACCACCATGTTGTTGTGATAATTGCTAAGTTACTGTCAGTTATGCCAGTAGCATCAATAATGCTGGGAGTTTCAAATTGGAGTAATTGCTCCAAATTTGTCCAGATGTCATCTATCTGACTTTGTAGATTTTGTTTGCTCCAAGTAGGTGTGGTAATGGAGTGGAAGTCAAGGAGGCTTGCAAGAGAGTTTGCTTCAAGGACGTTAAAGATCAAGTGTTGGGTTCTTCTCCTTTTTAGATTATCATTAAAGTCTTCAAGGATGATTATGTGACATTTTTTTCATCTTGCTTCTAAAAGCCATTTATTAACAGTATTGGTGGTGGCTCTATGGAGTGTTGATTGGTTTGAGGGTAGGTATGTAGAAATCACTCCTAATTGTGTGTTTGCAGGTAAGAAAAAGTCTATGCAAAGTGCTTTGCCAGGTTAGGTCTGTATGTTGTAGATATATGGCTATAGCTGGGGGTGTAACGCCAATGCTGTGCCCAAACTTGCTGCTTGGGAGGCACCCTGGGTGGGTTGGTGATTGGATGTATAAATTTTATATAGAGGGTTGGTCATTGAGATCGGGTTTTGATTTTTTAATTTGGTTTCGGTAATTGAAACTATGTGATGGTTCTGTTAGGCACAGTGTTTGAGGAAGAGCTGAAATTTAAGGTTGTTGTTTAGGCCCTAGATATTATAGGTGATAATATTAATATAATTAGAAATATTTAAATTAAAGTTTTCCATGTCATCTGTTTGGAAAAAGAGGAATTGTGAGGAGCCGCTTTGTAATGAGTCACTCGTAGTAGGAGTGAGTGATTGTTGGTTAGGCATTAAGTCAGTAATGGTAATGGGGAGTAATTGTTAAGGATATCTCATTCGGGGTCTGGTAAGTTGGATAAGTTAAGTAAGTAAGGAAGAGTGCCTTGGAAGTTGAAGTGTTCTTTTAGGTCTGCGATTGTTATCTCAATCTGGTTGTGTTTTGTGATGGGGACTTTAATAGTGTGATGTAATTCCAGCTGTTCTAAGTAAGCTGTGATTTTGGAGAGTTGACTTGGTAATGGTGGTTTGGTTAAAGGGTCTGGGTTTACTTGAATATCAATCCACTCAATAGGTAGTTGATGAAAAAAGTAATATTCTCAAAGAAGGCGAGTGGTATCGACTAATACTTTTGGACTGTTTATAGGTAAAGTTAAGCTGACTTCAGTGATAAGATTAGGTTCAGTTGGAAGAGGAGGTTTGTTTGTCAGGTTGGCAGTCATATATTTGAGTGGAAGTGAGATATTGAACTTGTATGAGTCCTAGATTTTTGCAATGAATTTCTTGGCTAGATGTGTATCAGTTATTAGGAATATGTAGTCTCCAATAGTGTGAATTGAGTAAGGGTCAGCTGGTAGTAGTTTCTTTTGTACGAAGAAGTTATTCGGAACATGTCTAAAGCTGTAATATTCTCTGAGGATATTAATGTATTTTTTAAAATCAATGGCATCTCAGGGATTGCATGAAAATAGATGTCTAACTGCCGAATTGAGGTTTTCTGGTGTAGTGGGAAGTTGTGGTTTGGCTTCAGGTAGCTAGCTAGAATTTTCTTTCCTAATGAATAGTAACGTTTTAATTTTTTTCGATATTCGAAGAGGTATGGTAGTGCGGATCTTTCAGTGATTGGGAAAAGATCTCGAATTTTCCTTGTTTAGTTTAGAAGAGTTGCTAGGGAGCAGTTCGAGAACTGTGTCGAAGTAGCTATCGGGGAGTTTTTCGAAGGTAAACACTTTACGTAGTGCCAATACAGTGCCTCTTGTGAGGTTACGGTCTTGAATTGGTAGCGAAAAGAGGAGATTTCCTGGATAGACAAGTCTATCAACAGGGGCTGCTCAGGTAACGAAATAAGGAAAGAGGTGTGTGTTTTGTTGAGAAGGCTCCTCATATCTTCAAACTTGATAGGGCAGGTGATTTGAGCAAAGTTGAGGCAATAAAAGATTATGCGAGTGCAGTCATGAGGGCTAATCAACATGAAGTCTAAATTGCAAATATAGTCTATTGCGAGTTTGGTTTTAAGTTTCTTGAATACTTGGTCTCTGTTAAACTTGTTTATGAAACAAACGTCATGTACTCTTTTGTACTTTTCTATTGCTATTTGAAGAAGTGAGTCAAACTCCTTTTGATGTTTGGGTTGAGTTTCCTTGTTTCTGGTAAAAGAATGGAAGAAAGCAGAGTCGAGGTAGTCGAATTTGTTACAGATTGCGTGGGGAATATTGTGCTCAGTTGGTTGAGCTTGAATCTTGTGTGTGAAAAAATGATTGCAGGAGTTCAGGAGAAGTAAAGGCATGGATGATGGTATCAATATCCCAAAGGGTGGTATCAAATTCTACTTTGTGGCTTTTAGCTAGGGCTTTAGCCACTAAATTAGCCCAGATAAGTGACTTGTCAGATTTGGAGCTATTTGTTTTCATATTCAAGGTAAGTGCTTTGCTATACGATTTCTTTTCGGGTTCTTGGGATTCAACTATTGCATTGGATTGTGTGTTCATATTATCCTCGAGGCTGTGACTTGGTGAAGTAAGTTGGTTCATTTCTATTGGTGTCAATGGTTGTTGCTTCGGGTTTCAGGGGTTGTTTTGGATAAGATCGGGAAAGGGGCCGATGGAATGGGAATCGATGATCATTGTATTGGCCTGGGCCATGGGAGTTTGTTCCTTTTTTTTCACGCTTGTTTGTTTATTTAGATCGGATGATGTCATTTGTTTGTTTTTTCCCACGCTTGTTTGTTTGTTTGGATCGAATGATGTCATTTGGTTTTTTGACAGGGGTTTGCTAGAATGTCCACTTTGGGGTGATTTTTTATTTGATTTTTTGGGTGCAGTGCGAGGAGGAATTTGTAAAGAATCGCCAGTGGTCACTTTAGTTTGGCTACTTTCATTAATTGTTTTCGTCTTCTTTAGAGGGGGTGGGTTATCAGGTGTTTTTGCTTGTGTTCTGCTATTAGTGCTGTTGGAGGCCCCAGAGAGACCCATCCCAGTATGGAAAGGTGGTGTTAATAGAACAAAGAAGTTTTCGAAGGCTTCAGAGTGGAAAGTAATATGTCTCGATCTCTTTTCAGCTTTGTTAAAGTATTAGTTAGATTCTTTAATTATGTTGATGTGTCTTAAAGGCCATTATTTAGTTTTATTTACAAATTTTGGGCAACGTAGTTTGTTTGTTTTTACTATTTCCTATTGTTTTGATGATCTACGGAAAAGAGTTTGCTTATTTCAAATTTTCATTAATAAGTTATATATAAGTTATATATCAGATTCTGATATCTTACTAATATTTTTGATTTCAACTAGTGATAGTCTTTTAAATCTTTTGTATTGTATCTTTTTTTGTCTATCAATTATTTTTGCAATATATAGAAAGAAGTATTATAAGCTTAAAGTTAATTAATTTAAATCTGATAGTCATAAAGATTTGCAATTTTTCCATTATACTTCAAAAATAATCAATAGGGACTTCAAAAGGGTCAAGCCCATATAATTTTAATTCCTAAAAATGATACTGAGCTATATAATGATATTTATTTTTATTTATCAAAATAACCTAATATAGCAGATTTAAATTTTTATTTGCAACCTGAATTAAACTGGTTGGATACAAGTATTTGGTATAAAAAAACATATTGAAAAAAATAAATTAATGAAATTTATACAAGATATTGGACATATTACAAAGATTGATATTCCAGTTGAACTACTTTCTAACTATTTTGGGTACAAAACTGCCACTTAATATTTACAAGATTATAAAATTCCAAAACAAGCAATTATGAAACTTACAGGATATAAAAGCATTTAGAGAATTTGTGCATATAAGCAAGTCAATAAAGATCAACAAATTCGCACATTAAATATCTTTATAAATTTTATTGAAAGTTCTTTTAATTGAAAGTCCATGAGTAAGCCAGAGAGTGATATGATTCAAATTACTATATAAATTTACTATAGTGCGAATGTGGCCTACACAAATCTAAAACTTTTTTTTTTACTAAGTTAATCACTCTTCCAACTTAAAAGACTTTTGTAAAGCTTGTTAAAATGCATCTAATAGTAGTTAGAACATCAAAATCGACCTGGTAGATGCTAAGATATCTTTAAAAAACCTTTCTTTTACTATGTAAATTTCTTTGCTAAAAATAGCATTTTTGCAAAGAAATTTATATAGTAAAAGAAAGGTTTTTAAAAAATATCTCAGCACCCACCAGGCCGATTTTGACGTTCTAACTACTATTAAATACGTTTTTTTGACAAGCTTTACAAAAGTCTCTTAAGTTAGAAGGGTGATTAACTTAGTATAAAAAAAAACAAAATCCTGACAGGGTCATAATCCCAACAAAATTAGCCAAGATTAGCTTAGGAAAGTGTTATTTATTAACTGATTTTTTTTGAAGGGGGCCCCCTACCAAAATATCATATATGTATGTACATATACTTTTAGAATTTCAATTCATTTATCATGTAGGAGAGGGTAATATTTACTATTTAAAAAAATCAGGTGATAATGATACTTCTCTTAATGTTAGCCAATTTTTTAAGAATTTTGACTCTGTTAAGATTCTTATTTTTGGGATTTTGACCCAAACCTAGTAAATTTATATAGTAATCTGAGTTATATCACTCTCTGGCTTACTCATGAACTTCCAATTAACAATAATTTAAAATTATAATTCCTCTTCAAAAGATTACTTCTAATTTAAATAATATAGATTTTTCAAAAACACCTATATTCAATAATTGTACTTTTTCAAATATTATTTTTTATATTCAAAAACAGTACTTTCATATTTTGTATATATAATATATATATATATATATATATTTTTGATAATCTCGCACTAATTTATTAGAATATTTGTAATTTACAAAATTAACTATTTAATTTATGTATTAGGCCAATACCCGGCTGCTAAAAATGCCCAAGTATGGTTATCGCACTGATGTTTGCCAACTGGTTCTATATGTGGTGCTACCCACATTTAAAAACCTGTTATAGTGTGATACTCAGCTATTTAAACAAACTATTTACTTAATATAAAAACCTACTACAATCTAAATTTTACTTTGATTACCAACTAGGCAGAAAAGAGTTTGAAATTTGTAACCAAATCGTTTCTTTTACCAAATTATAAATCTCAACTATTTTTTCTTTAAAATTTTTCAAGCATGATCTTCTCTTCTCTTTTTTCCCTACTACACCTGATTTCTCTAAACACTTTTTTCTCCTTTTACTTGAACAGTTTTCTGTTGATTGGTTTTCTACTGGTCGAACCTCTGTTGGCTTGTTTTCTAACACTGGGTCTTCTGCTTGTAAGTTCTTTTTTGGTACCTCGAAAAAATCTCTGGGTCTTTTCTCCCTTTTAATTGTTTTGTTTATACTATTATTTTTTTCCCATACTGCAAGTTTTTTATATCTTTCTTTCCAAATTATTCTATAAAAGCATTCTTGTACAACATAACAGAGCACTTCATAGCATTGCCAACTTGAACTAGATTTTTTGTGAGCTTTGTAAAATTATCTTGGCAAACCAAACCCTGTATAAGCATTTTTCTTTTTTCCAAGCATGCTTCACGTGAGTTGCTGAGTATTACGTTCTTAAAATCTTTCAAAGTGTACTTGAATTTTGTCTCTTCTTTAAGTATGGCCCATGCCAATATCAAAGCTTGCTTTTCTATTTCTAACCAAATATCTTCATAGACTTCATAGCTAAAAAGATAGTCCAGATCCTCTATTTTGTTCTTTTTACATAAGATGCAATTGGCTGAGAGGTAAACATGTAGGCTACGTTGATGTAATTTATTCAGTATTGGGAGTACTCAGAAAAGACTTTTAATTCGCTTGACAAGTTTATTACTAATCACTAGTAATTTATATCTCTGGCTCCTAAGCTTTGTTAATCTTTTCCAACATAAGGCCCACAATGGGTTACTCTTGTGTTCTGTTTTTTAAAGAGGCTTACAGCTTTTTGACAAATGCCATTCGCTTTCTACAAACCTTCTTTTAACTTTTAGTATAAAACTCTGTAAAGAGTATTTAATATTCTTATCTTACCAAAATATATTGAAACTCCATTGAGAGTAAAGACTACTTGGTCATTTCTATATGTTATTAAGATAAGTACCCTCTTTTATTATGCAATCTGCTATTCCATTTCACCTTATACCTGCATGTGCTTTAACCTTTATTAACTCAAGATTAAGTGATTTGAACTGAACTACTTTTATAATCTTGTCAAATATTGCTCTATTTTTCCTTTTAAGCTCTTTATTAAAGTCTTTTTCATTTAGTGCACCTTTTATCACCATGATTGTAGCTACACTATTGGTTTTAACTTGCATATTTGAATTTGAGGTTGCTATCAAAAATACACATAGTATTGCTAGAAGCTCTGGCTTTGTAAATGATGGCCAATTACCAATTCTGGCTCTGCTTTTAAATATCATATTTTTCTTGTCTTCAGTAACCTGAACCCAGCCCACTCCTATTCTATTTTCATCAATCTTATTAAACTTATTTAGGATCCATGAACTGTCTGTATATAAAATAATTTCTTTTCTCTTATGCTCCAGATTAACTCTTAGCCTATGTAACAACAAAGCTTTAATATTGGCTAATAACTCCAAATTCTCTATATACTCTAGAATTTCATTTTTTATCATCTTCATACTTTCTAATATCTATTCAGGTATATTTCTTTCTATAATAAGGAATCTATATATATCTGTTGAAATTCTAAAGTATAAACCCTCCTTATCTTTCGATATATACTCTAATTTACCAAGTATTTGATCTAAATTTATACTAAATCTACAACTGCTTTCTATCTCTATGTTGTTAAAATTACAATCTCCATATTGTATTAACAGAACATTTTTTCTAGTTAGATCTCTTTCTAACTAGTGATCGACTAATATCTTACTTAAACTCTTTTTTTGAAACCATTTGATTTCAAGCTGGTTTGTTTCTTTTTTGTAGAATAGAATCCAATCTTTCTGTCTCTTATATTGACTGATTTTTGGTAGGCTAGATACAATCACTTCTTCATTTTTTGCTTGCAAGCGAAACTAGGCTCTTACTTTATATCTCTTTTTATTTTCGAGCACCAAACTCTCGACCAACTTGTACCAGAGTGAAGTTGCACCACTACAACTATGATTTTTTAATGCTTTTACTTGCTGCTATGTTAGCAAGTTTTTACTCTTTATATCTAGTATCTGATTAATAAAGTAAATTCCCAAACTTGCTTGCTGTTTTCTACTTTTTTTCCTCTGCAAAGGACTTAATATACTTGTAATTAGTGTTGTCACGGGACAGCTTTGGACAATTTGTGGACAATTGTGGACAAAAAAACAAATCTAAATTACTTAAAATTTTATTAAGATAACCTATTTTTTTCTTTTCAGAAAAATATTCAAAACTATAAAAAATATATAATCATGTTTTTTTTAAACTGATATATTAAATTTTAAAGCCTAAATATTCTTTGGACAGTTGTGGACATGTGGACGTGAACATGGGCAAAAAAGTCTTAGACATAGTAAACGTGACAACACTGCTTGTAATTGTTGCTCCTGAACTACATATGCTCTAGCCTTTTTCTTCTGTGCCAAAAAATAAATCTATTTTTTTGCATTGTTCTATATAATATATTAATTCAGTAATTAGTAATAAATTTAAAAAAAATTATTTTAAGTAATTTATAAATAAAAATTACAATTTTAATTTAATTCTTAAGATAATATATAAAAATTTTAAAAAAATTTTTGATTTCATTAAAGTTTTTAGAATTGTAACTAAGAATTTTTTTAAAAATTTCTATTTGTATTAAAGTATTTAAACCAGTAACAATAAAAATTTTTTTAAGATTTTTTTTAAAAAATCTTATTGTACTCAAGTACTTTGGCCAGTATACAAGTATGAGAATTTTTTAAAAAACCTGATTGCATTTAAACCTTTGGACCAATGCATGAAAATTTTAAATACTAGTTATAAAAATATTAACTATAAAAATATTAGCTATGAAAATATTAGTTATAAAAATATTAGCTATAAGAATATAAACTGTAAAAATATTAATAAAAAAAATCATAAGTGACAAATAATAATAATATATTATTAAACTGATATATAACATATTTTCTTAAAATATTTGCCTATTAGCTTTTTTATTTTTAATTAATTAGTTTATATTCTACAGCCTATTGCCTTTCTATTATTAGGCTAAATATTTGAAGATATTATATATCAATCTTTTTTATTAAACCAATATATAGCATATTTTTTTTAAATATTCTCTTATTAGCTTTTTTATTTTTATTTAATCAATTTATATTTTATAGCCTATTGCCTTTTTATTACCTAAGCCAATTATTTAAAGATATTATATATTAATCTTTTATTTTTAAATTTTTTATTATTATTTTTTTTTTAAAATAAGATTTTGCCTCATATTATTTATTAAGTATATACATATATAACATATATTTATACTACAATTAATAAAACAGTGGCTTAGAGAGGTGTGGCAACTTAGTATAGTGGTCTAGTTGTCACTCTTTTTAAGTAGCAGGTCTAGAGTTCAAATTCCACTAGCGACGATATTTAAAAAATAGGCCTGTGTTCAGTTAATAGCTATGTTTATTGGTTGGATCTAGAACTTTAATCTGTAACTTCGGTCACACTATATAGTAATGGGAGCTTTGGCACAATAAACCCAAGGAATCAGCATAACCGAAAACCCATTTGAGAAGACCCAAATCTGAAGGTAGCAGTGATCTTCGACGGTATCACAGAAGGGCTGAATTCGAACTGGGGCCTGAGATCAGAGAACTGAGCAACCAGATCCTATGGCGGAGAACACACTAGCCGAACCGCTGGGTAGCTGCACCAGAGGAAAAGATCATATGCTCCGAAAGTATGGACCAAGAGGAGGGCGTCCTTCAGGTACCTAAATCCTGGGCAGACCAATTCTTCCAGGTTGCCGGCTGGAAGTAAGGGAGGGACCGATAAAGAATCTGGATAAAAAGATGGTCTGAATATAGGTATCAGGGTTGTTGTGAACCAAATAAGGGCAAGGAGTATATAATGGGTATCTAATTAGGAAGATTGGTACTTGAGAAACATCTGTAGAATGATAGTACCCAAAAGGTGATGTGAGATATGAATACAGAATAGCAAGTCAATATGTACTAATTAGGAAGCCGTTACAGAACATGCAGGTGAATACATGTGTGGGATATATACCGCTCTGTTAGGTTTACCTTGAGGATAGATTAGTTTAAATTAGTAAGTCCTAAGGTAGAGTGCTAATTCCAATAGGGTAGATGCAAAACCCACTACTATATAGTAAGTAATACCCTTGGGTTAGAGTTATGATGGAGGTAGTTGGAACCAGATGGTTTAAATAGGTACCCCCTAGTTGGGGTGCAGGTATAGCAGATAATGTAGAACCTTTGGACGAACTACTTAAATTAGACACTCAAAAGGTACACGTATGGCTTAATGTACTATCGTTGTAACTACATTATAAAACTCCGGTTATATTCTAATAAAACATTCTTCAGGCCAAAGAGATCCCCTTAATATACCTTTTTTATACCAAATTCGTGTCTCAATCAAATTTATATAATTTAATCTATCATTGATATCTTATGATGCATTGATTAAATTTTGATGACTTTGGTACTATTTGAATCATTTCAATAAGATGATTCTAATGGTATCAAAGTTATTAAATTTTGATCACAAGATCATAAGATATCGATGATAGATCAAATTATACGAATTTGATTAAGACACAAATTTGGTGGAAAAAAGATATAATACAAAAAAAAAAAAATAAAACAGTAGCTTAGACTAATTATCTATGATCTATATCTACCAGAGCTATTCATGTCTCACTCATATATTATCTGGATTTTGTGTACTACTAACTAAATATCTTATCCTAACCTAATATATTTCTCATATTTCTTATACTAATAACCTTATACTCCCAATATGGTTCTAGTACAGTATTTATTACAGATCTTACTAGAGGGCACCAGGCAAGTATAACTTTATAGCTACTTTCAGATTGGTATAGTATATATTGTCTCTATTACTGAGTTTGTATCTCAAGTTATTATTTGTAATGCTGCTATAACCCAATTCATATCTCAAGCACAACCTTCCTTATTATATATAGTGTTGATGATATATATATAGGACTTGATAACAGATATTTTTCTAATTGGTAAGTTTCACAAGTTATGGATGTCGAAACTTCCAACTGAGTTTTTCGAAATACATATTGTACTACTTCTAGTATTTTAAAGTTGGTGTTCTTGTATTCTATTTTGTACTTGTTCCTTTTTCCAGATCTTATTCTAGGATCTTTACCTCTAGTTATACTATTAAAGTAGCCAAAGAATATATAACTAAGGTGGCTTTAGTAATCTGGTAACTAGGCAAGTACTTCTAGTTGAATATAATCTTGTCATGTCTTGTCTATTTTAAGCATATCCCAAGTTGCCTGCCAACTTTACTCTATATAAGGAAATCTTATTCAATCTAGTAGTAATACAGGTATCAGAGATGTTCCAAATCTGGTAAGGCCAATTCTTTATCATAGATCCCTTTGTATTCACCATATTTCTCACCACTTCCAATTCTAGTTATTATTCAATTGTTTTCTAAACAAGATTTTCAATGCCGATTTAGAGGTTGTTGGTGCTAACTTGCCAATCGCAGATTTACACATACAACCTTTGTATAATAAAACTTTCTGTAACTGCCTCTGTTATACATAATGCCAACTACTTCACAATGAACCTCTTTCTGGAAATTTCTAATCCAGACCTGTATTCACTTGGACTTCTTACAGCAGATATTTCCAAATATTCGTAGATAAATATATCTACTAGAACTTGAACTTGAAACCTGCTTATGAAAGGTTGGGTGTCTAGATCACTAGGTCATGAAATCCCAACCCCTATTTTTAAATATTATCTAAGCTGATTATTTGAAGATGTTATATATTATCTAAGCCAATATGTAATATATTTTTTTAAATCATTAATATATCAAATTTTTATCTCTATATGATTAAGTTGTAGCTAATAGTCTATCACTCTTATATCATCTAGGCTAATTATTTAAAAATATACAAATAATATAAAGATAATATTTTTGATTTTGACCAATATTATTTTTAACTTGCATATTAAATATACTGTTTAAAAGAGTCATTAAAGTAGAGGCCTGTTGATCTTTCTTGATATAAAAATTAATACTACTATATTATCTTACTACACTTTCTTTAAATCAGGCCATGCTTTAGCAAAAAACTACTACTTTTTTTTAATAGAAAAATTTGGTTCAAGTAATTATTAGAAAGAGTTGAATATATAGATATATTAATTTTATAATATTTGTAAATTAATATTTGTAAAAAAGTTAATATAAGAGATCATTAGAAAGAGTTTTTTTTGAATTAACTATTTTTTAAAACCAAACTTAATTATTAATTTTAATTAAATTTTAAACAAAAAAAAAATTTAGTTTAAAAATTACTATAAGTTAAAATTTTGTTAATTTTGTACAATTTTAAAATATAACTTTGTTAAAAATAACTATTTTTTAATTTTAAACCAATAATTATATATAAAATCTTGCTTTTATCAACATTACTTAGAAGACAAATATAGGTTATTTAAAAAAAATAATGTAACTATATAGTATTATATAAAATTAAAAATTTTTATATATCTATATAAATCTTTTTTTTTTTTTTTATTAAAATAACCTATTTTAATCTTTTAAATAAACTTGTTTAGTACAAAGTTTTACACTTATACTGTATATTAATTAAAATATATTTTCTTGAACCTTTTACTAAGTGAAAAATTGTGTTAAAGTTAAAAAAAATTAATTTTGCTTATAAGCACCTGCCTTTTATATAACTTTTTTGGTAGGCATCAAATTATATATATTCAGCCAAAGTTTGTAATTGTATTTTTCTCTAAACACTTAAATAGATTAAAATTTCAATATAACTTAACACTAAGTGTTTAGAATATATACACAAATCAATTCTAGATTTGATATATAGCAATACTATATATATAGGTGAGTCAATAGAAATCAAGCAAATTTTTTATAATTTTCATAACTTTAAACAAGAAAAACTTGACAAAATTTAATAAAAATAAAAATTTTTTTAAATAATTTTTACAAACTTGTAGAAAAAAATTTTGATTAAATTTTGATTAAATTTTTGTTACCGTATAACCGCGAAATAACGCACAGGGGCGTTATTTTGAAGTTTGGCCTGAATTAAGCTTAATTTAGGCCGAAAATTGAAATTACACCCCTGCGCGTTATTTCGCGGTTATACGGTAAGTTATCCTTAAAAAAACTTATTAAAAAATATTTGCTTGATTTCTATTGACTCAACTCCATATACACTAAAATATATATTATGTATACTTTTTTTCATTATAGAATGCAATTAGAATGCTAAATATATAATACATATATGTAATTTTAATTAAATCTCTATCGAAAGTTCTTGACAAAGATCGTAAATATGTGGAAATTTCTAACATAATTTCATTTTTTTTTAAAGAAAAAATTAATAATTATTATTACAGGTGATTATGTAGAGAATCTTTTGTTTTTTTTTTTTATATAAGCTTGAGTGTAGTTTCGTCTTGACTAATTTTCAAGGAGGGATACAATACGCACGAGTTGAAGAATTAAACTAATAGTATTTATTATGTACTGGAGGTTTTATTCTTCTGCTTTTTATTAGATTGTCCTTGATTTTGCTGCATATTTTTACGTTTAATTGATTTTATACTCCATGATTTGCTTATAGGTGGATTATCCTCTTCTAAAAGCTCAAGTTTTTTACGAAATTTCTGTAGACGTTTTTTCTTTGAATATTTTTTTATATCCTTTTCTACCAAATTTTCAGGACGGAACCTATTGAAAAATATCGATAGCAGATAAACATTATTGCCACTATCATTAATGATATATTAAATACTTACGGAGCAATTTTCTTTAAAGATACGTATTCATTCAAATCTTTGTCATCAGCTAATAAGAATTCAGCAGAAGTCAATCCAAATGAAGTTGGCTTAACTTGTTTATACTTGAACCTTGTAGGAGTATCACCGATCTATAATATATATAGAATTAGGATTTAAATTAAGCATAATACGATAGAAACAGGTTATTTTAATTTATTTACAATGTCTTCGTAATCCAGTTGATAATATTCGTCCAAGTATTTGTCAAAGTTTTGTTTGGCCTTTTTCTTCTGTTCATTTTTCACCTTTTTTCTTTCGGATTTGTCTTCGTATGAAAAATTATTAGTCAATAAAAAAACATGGTAATTTTACATTAAAAATAACTAAATTTATTAATATAATAGAATTTACTCTCAATTTACTTTTTTTAGCTATTGTCTCATCGTATTTTTCACCTCCAGGTAAATAATCCGCATCCATTATAAAATCATCATCATCATTATCATCACTGCCTTCAGAATCATCCTCTTTTGATTTTTCAGAATTAGAATGCCTGTATTTATTAACAATATCTTCAATGTCTTCTTCCCATTCCGGTTTATCAGCATCTGCCTTAAAAATAGTGACGAGGCGTTAAAGTTTTGCGGGAGTAAATATGAACATATATATCTCTCTCTATATATAAAATACCTCTTGAGCATAGTAGTTACTATCAAAGATATTTTGCACTTTTTTATCATATTTTTCAGGATCAAAATCTTCTTCTAAATCAACCTCGTCAAATCCGACGGCTAAAAAAATAAAGCAGTTGATCATAATTCTAATTTTTTAATACTAATATAATAAAAAAAGAATATAAGTACTTTCATTTCCCGTTATTTCTTTTATTTTCTGCAATTTATCAAAAATTTCTTTCTTTTTGAGATTTTTAAGCCTTTTAAGTTCCTCCATTTTGCGGTTCTTTTCCTCATTCTTACGCTCAGAGCGTACTTGACGCTGAATTTTACGTTTGTTGTCTGACCTATGTATGGAATTGAGATAGTTAATTATAATAATAATAATCGTAATAATTATAATAACCATAAACTTAGAGAATTAGTATTGACGCATTATACCTTCGTACAGAATCAACTACATTCCGGGAATATGTGGCAACCTTTGTTCCACCTCTAAAGTTAAGAAATTGGTTACTTAAATTTGAACAAGACTAATCAAGAAACTTAAAATTATCAATGATAAATAATGACTTACTCTTCCTCAAATCGGAAATTATACTTGCTTTCGAAATTATCGACAGCTTCTTCAAATTCATCATTTTCTTCGTCATGATGTTCCAAAATTAGATCTTCATAAGTTGGAATCCGTTTGGCATTTTTATCGATCCAACCACGGTTAAGTATGTAACTGAAAGATAAATCATGAATATTTTATTTTAAACAGAAGATTTTAAATGATAAAAAATTTCATACTCCATTAAAAAGGCCTCATCTTTGTTAACATCAGTATCATTCTTATAATCTTGCCATTGCTTAATAAACTCAGAGTCTTTACTATTTCCCTAAATATGCGTATATGTATATGTATATAAATTTGGATATTTATTGGGATAATATATCAATATATATAAATTGATGAAACAAACTCACAGCCATACTTTCTAACAAGAATGCTTGATACTCTTCTTCTTCAGCTTTTAATTCTTCAGCAGTTTTGGATCGATGAACCAAAAAATCATCATCACCCTCCTCATTATTGAAATCAAAATTAGAAGCAGCTTCTTTAAATTCTTCCTTAAGCTTTTGCTCTTCTTCCATAGGTGTTAAGTCAATTTCTGGCATTATATCAATTTCTGGTTTAATATCATCTTCAGTTATATCACTAGATTCCAGTAAAATTTGGCGCTGATAGTCTTTTAAAAATAATGGTTTTTCGGACTATATTCAGTAATATAAAGAAAAGATTAATATATTAACATAATCTACTTTAAAATTGTAAATAAACGTACTTTTTTTTGTTTCTGCTTATCAAACCAATTTTGACGCGCCTTTCGTATTTCTTCATCTGTAATTAATTAATGCAAAAGGAACAATTCAATTTAATGAAGACATCACAGGTTAATACATTTTTTATTACCTGCAAAAAAGTTGGAATTTTTATCATAAACTTTAGGATCTTTATTTTTTATAGCAGAAATGGTCTTCATAATTTGTGAGTCAATTTCGGGAGTTACTAATTCGCCATATTCATCTTCCTCTTCAGAGGACGACGAACCCTCGTCTTCGTCCGAGTTCAAATCACCATATTTTTCTTTAACTGGTTATTTTAAAGCATTCATATCATTCTAAGAATTATTAAATAATTTAAGTGTAAAGTTTGGATGGATCAGCTTACGTTTTGAGAGTTCTTCACTTCTTTTTCTTTCTTCATATTTTTTCGCATACTCTTGATTAATGGTTAATATTGGTGTTTCATTTTCAAAATCCATTGCGAGGTGTTAAAAAACTTAGTTTTTAATTGAAATCCTGTAATACTGAAATAATGATAATCTTAATATCACATGACATTTGCACTATCTTTTCGTACTACAATTTGGAAAATACGGTTAAGTGAAGGTTTTGTTGGTGAAATTCGGTCGAATCGGCTAGCATTATAGCTAGTGCCGACTAATTTTGTCGGAATTACGTCCATTTGGGAACTCTAGTAAAATATGTGTCGAATAAGCTGGTTGAAAGATTTTTTAGATGGGTAAATAATGGAATTGGTAAAATGAAAGTGAAATATTGAATTAGGTATGCTAATTATTGTGCAATTTTTTTACAATTTCCGTTTTTTTTTTTTCGTATTTTGTAGTATGAATTTAAATAGAACTTTTGATCGTCAGAAACTTCACAATAATCTCATGGGATAAAACATATCGCGCGACTCGCGAGATATGCGAAATGTATGCTAAGTTTATCTTGTACAGTATCTCTAATTCCTAAAAATTTACTCCCGTTTCTTTTTATTAACAACTCTTACCAAAAAAAAAGTACAAACGAAGATTTAAAATGCAATAAATGTGACAGATTAATGTGAAATCAGCTTTAAGGTTTTGGTTAATGTTTAGGTTAGGCGACTTGAAATTAAAACCTCGTTTAACGTTATTTTTTTAAAAAATTTGTATAGGGGGGAGAGGAAAAATTAAAATTAAACTAGGTTCAAATGAATCAAATTTAGGTTCATCGGGACCTAAATCAGGTTTAAGTTGAACCTAAAGACGATTAACTAATTTATTTCTATTTTCTTAAACAGAATTTATTTCAACTAATCATTTTAACTCTTATTAAAAGAAATGTTAACAATTAAATTGTTAGCATCACGTCTTTTCGATCTGTTGAATTGAACACATACTTTTTAATTTTTAATTTTTAATTTTTTTTTTTTTTACTTTGTTAATTGTTTAATTTTTGGGGGAATAACGTTAAACGAGGTTTTTTAATTTCAAGTCGCCTTAATAAAAGAGTATAAATGGGTTTTCGAATGCTAAATAGAGATCCAAATTCGATACAAATTTAATGTTTGAATTTCAAATACTGTACAAATATCCTGAAATTTTTTAAAAATTATTACAAAAATGGCTAGAACTTCATTTCCAAAGAAAGATCTAATTTTATCTGTTAGTTAGCCAAAGAATATAATTAATTTCAATACAGTAATATTCATTAAAAAATTCAAATTAATGATTATATACACTGTATTATCCTTAACTTTGTAAACTTTGGATAAGTTCATTAATAATTTTCTTTTTTGGATTTATACAACAATCAAAAATAAAACATTGCATTAATGATAATATTTGGCAAATATAATCCTATTTTGCAAAGCATGCGAAAATAAGTTATTTCTTATTTAAATTTACACTATATTTTTTTAAAAAAAAATTTGACACATACAAGATTATTAAGTTAATTACGGAATACGTAGGCTTAAGGGTAGAGGATACGTAGATCATTTATCATATGATTTTTGTGGTACAACATGATTTTTATAAAAAATAAAATATGCTACTAATAAAACTTT
>CAJVPY010000714.1:0-24090 GCA_910591965.1 Dentiscutata erythropus
TATTTTTCAAACTTTCGTCGTCCGTGGGATTTGAACCCTAGACCTGCTACTTGGAGAGGGTGACAACTTGACCACTTTACTAAGCCGCTACACCTCATTTGAATATAAATTTAAATCTAAGTATATTTATATTTAGATATAAAAACATTATGTTACATTATATCACATAAAATAGTATATATCTAGATATATTAATCTGGATAGAGGTATTAACTCTAGTATAGCTCAGTATGAATTAAAGTTGGTGTGATTATATTGTAATAAATAACTTGTTCTTTTATATGCTTTAGTATACTATTTATTATTGCAGTAGTGTTGTTAGTAAAGTTTGTATATTTTTAGTTAATAAAATAGTTGATTTTTTCTTTCTTCTCTAAATTATTTTTGATTGAGCATGCTGTGAATATTATCTGTCTTATCTGTTTTAACTATGTTAGTATAAAGTTGTAGGTTGTTGAGTAGAAGTGAGTTGCTAGGATTTTAGGTATAGTGATATCAGAGAGTTTGGTTGTAATACTAAGTTTCTTGTTTATTTTCTCTAGTAGCATATCGGGTATAGTAGATAAATGAATTGAAATAAAAATTTATATTGCTTTGTTTATTGCTTTTAAGTTGTATTGCTTTAATAAAATATGTATGAAATGTTTTAGATGCAGTGTAGGAGAATGGTATGTTGTTATCAGCTACCTGTTTAATAATACTTTGCTATATATTTGTGGCTTTGTTGAGTGATTTTAGATCTATAATTGTTAGAGTTAATAGTGAAGAGGAGTTAATATTCTTTCTGATTTGTTTAGTAAATTTTGTTTACTCTTCTTCAGATGTTTTACTGTAGAGAAAGGTTTTCTTTTTGTGTTTTTTTGTTCTTTGGGGTATAATTTCTTATAAGGTATGCTATATAGTTATTATGATTTTGTAGTTACTATTTGTTGTTGTAATGGTATGTGGAGCTGTGGAATTTCGAAGTCTAAAGCTATTTTTGAGTTGATCTATATATCATCAATTTGACTTGATTGCTAGTTACATTGCCAGGTAAGTTTGGTGATATTATAAAAATCTATTAAGCTAATAAATTCTGTTAAAGCTAGGTGGTTTAGAAGCAGGGTATTGTGGAAATTCAGATGATTCAGATTGTTGTTGAAGTCATCTATAACTATTGTATGTGTTTGGTTTAATTTAGCTTGTATTACTAACTTAATTGCTTGTTATTGGGCTTTATTTACTACTATGAATATTTGAGAAGGTAAGTAGATTGCAATAAGTTGAAGTTTGTTCTTATAGGAGAAATAGAAATTGATTTTCAGAAGTAGGCTTAGGATTATATATATATTATAAATGTAGAGCTAGAGGTAGAAAGTTAAGGCAATTGCTACCTCCAAACTTGATTCTCTGTTTGTTGCTATTTCTTTATCATAGTTTGCTATGTATATTTTGTAAAAAGAATTAGATAGTAAGGTATAGGAGGTGGTTGATTGAGGTAGCTTTGTCTTAGTCATTATAACTATATAATAGTTGTTTTCATAACAGTGTTCTAACCAGTTTTGTAGTTTTGTACTATAAACATTGTGGTTTGCAATTGTAAGATGCTTTATCTGATCTAATAGGTACTTAACTAGTATAGTATTATTAATAAAATTGAGTAGTATATGTGGTATACTAGACAGTGTATCATGTGATGATGGAGTTGTACTATTTATTGTGGTGATTTGGGTAGTAATGTTTTAGCTTTTGTTTGTATTAAAGAGGTAGATGCTAATACTATGGTGAAAGCTTTGTGAATAGGGTTCAAGACACAGAGGCATGGGCATGCCTCGGGAGTATGCTTATGGGCATGCCACTTGGCTATTAGGCATATTCTAGTCATATAATATATTATTGTATCTGATTGGCCAGCATGTTGAAATAGTTGAGGTTATCAGAATTTATTTTAATTAGTATAAACCTCAATAATCACTGTTTTAGACAAGTTATTATACAACAAAATTTCAATTTAGGCAAGTTTAAATTTTTATTTACGACATTTTTAAATTTATCTTTTTAATACCTTGCATTTATATGATTTGATGCAAAAATTGCATAATAGCAGATAGTTGATCCATAGTGAGAAGTTCTTTTACAGTAATCATGATAGAAATCATGAAAATTCTGATACAAACTTATTTTAGCTATATATTGTAGTTACCAGAATACAAAGTATGTCATGATAAAGTCTTATAACAAGATTTTTTACAATAATATAATAAAAATTATAATAATTCTAATGTAAATTAACTAAACCTTAAATAATCATATATTATATATTGCTAAAAATTTCTTACAATAATTCACAATTTATTACTATAACTCTAGCAATAGAAATTTTTTATATTAAACTATAGTAGAAATTATAATAACTTTAATATAACATTTCAATAAAACCAATAACAGAATTTTTTACAGTAAACTATGATATAATAACTTTAATGCAAACCAAAAAATAACTAAATAAGATAGGTAATATAAAGCCCTAGTTTTTTATATAAAAAGAGCATGCCTGTGGGCATGCCGTGACTCAGAGTATGCTCTCAAAGGCATGCCTAATTTTTTACCTGTATCTCGAACCCTATTTGTAAGCTTTGTAGAGTGTATTTGATTTAAGTTTTATTGCAAAATAAGGAGGTATATATGGGTTGATAGGAGTATAATTGTTAAAATTTTTCTATTTTGGGTTAGGCAAGTCAGGAAGTTGGAGTAAGTAATCAGGTATAGAGTTTATGAGAAGTGTGTTTTTAGTTTGTTCAAGGTATCTGACACTAATAAGCAGTCACGAATAGGTATTTGATAAGTAAGAGAGGAGTCGATATTTGGTAGTAGAGCAGTAAGTCTTTTAATATTTGTAGAAAAAGATAGTTTTTTGTTTGAGTTCTCTTTCTGTGAGATTGCAATTCAGTTTGCTAGTATTTTAGCAAAATAGTAGTGAGTTCTCAGTTTATGTATAATATCAACTAGTTGCTTAGGTGTTGTGATAGAAATTGTAATATTTATTTGGGTTATTTGAGGCAGGTTATTTGGAAGGTTAGGTTTGTTTGTTGGATTGATAGCAAGTATGCTAGAGGAAGTGATAAAATAAAAAAGTATTGGTGTTTGATTTCTGCAAGAAAATTTTTTGTAATAGCTTTATCATTGATGAGGTAAGTGTAATTAATTTTTGTTTTGATAGTTGTTAAATCAGCTAGTAGACATGGTTTTTGAATAATATAATTATTTGGCAAATGTTTGAAACCATAATGTGGCTTAAATAAATTTGTAAGTTTTTTAATATCATCTTTGTCATTAGGTTTACAAGGGAAGAAATATTGAAGATTGTGAGATAGCTATTGAAGTGTTAAAAAAAGTGGTGGCTTGGGTAAAGAGAGTAAAAAGTAGGCTAGAGAGATTTTTTTAACTTTGTAAAGTCTTTTTAATTTTTTCTGGTATTCAGATAAATAAGGTAGAGCTGACTGATTTGTAATTGGAAATAGATCTCTTAAAGAAGAATCAAGTTGGGAGTGATTATTTGAGAGTTTTAATGGTTATTTAGTGAAGAAGTGGTTAGGTAAAGTTTTAAAATTGTAGATTTTATAAAGTTCATTAACAATTGGTCTTGTATTTGAGTGGTTCATGATCAGTAAGTTGAAAGGTAGTATAGATTTAATATCTTCAGATATCTCTTCTACTAATTTGGGGAAAGGAGAAAGTGTTTTCAAATATGTTAAATGGAATAGTTTCTTTGTGTTCTCAAATTCAAGAGAATGATTAATTTGGGCAAAGTTTAAATAGTAGAAGATTTTTCAGATAATATTATGAGGATTAAATTTTAAAAAATCAATATTTGTAATATAGTCAATAGTTAGTTTAGCTTTGAGCCTGTTCAGAATTTGATTTCTATTATACTTGTTAATGAAGTAGGTTTCATGTTGTCTCTTATATTTTTCTAATACCATATTGAAAAAAGAGTCTAATTTTTTCTGATACTGGGAAGCAATTTGTTTGTCATAAATAAAAGATTTAAAAAATGCTATATCAAGATAATTAAACTTAGCATCAATTGTAACAGGTAGATTGTATAATATAGGTTGAGATAGGAATTTGTATTTTAAGAGGCTAAGGAGCTTTCCTTTATCTAAAAATGCCTCCAGTATGATATCATTATTCTATAGGGTAAAGTTGAAATGCTTATGCTTTTATAATAGTGTATAAGAAACTGACTAGCTTCAAAGTAGTAATAGATCACTAGAGAGTACTTTGGAAAATTTGTCATAAAGTGCCTGAATATATAAATAATAAGTATTTTGTGATTCTATAGTAGAAGTTGATTTAATTTTGACAGCTTTAGCATTGGGTTCAAGATTAGTTGGATTGATTTGTATAGGTTTTTGGGTGGTATTAGCTAGTAGTTTGGGGTCAGATAAAATAGAACTAAGGCTAACTAGATTTGGGGGCTTGAGTCTGTTTGAATCTGGGCCTTTTCATCCAGATTAGGTTTGTTTTGTTCAGAGTATAGAAAAGCTAAAATTAGATGATAATCATCAAATCCAGGCTTATTCAAAATAAGATTTGTTGTTGTAGTGATCTGTATAGGTGATGTCATGTAGTTTACAGACTGGGGTAAATTGCTTTGCCTACTTTTTGCAATTTTTTTTGAACATCTTGAGGTTGTTGGGTTTTATAGTAATGTGTTTTACTTTTCTTTGATATGGGGGGTGTTAATGAGCTAAGATTGGCTTTAGAATCTTTTGGATCATTTGTGCTACTAAAAATATACTCTGAAACAGATTGCAGCATTGTTTTTTGTTAAAACATAATTATTTGGTACTCTCCAAAGAGTGGATTGAAAGTAACAAATGTTTCTTAAATGATACGATTTCTTTTATTCTTGTCTATGTTTCTGGGTTAGGAGCTGTTCTACTTAATCGAAACTAATAAGTTTCTAAAGGGCTTAATTTATTTTACTTAATATGAATAGTCTAATAATTTGCTTTAAATATTGGTTTATTGTTTACTTAATGATTTTCAGGGGTAGTAAAAAAAGTTTTTTTTTTTTTTGTTATTAAGAGGACCTCTTTGGCTTGGGAAATATTTTATTAAAATATAAACGGAGTTTTATAATGTAGTTACAATAATAGTACATCAAGCCACACATGCACCTTTTGAGTGCCTAATTTAAGTAGTCCGCCTGAAGGTTCTACACTATCTGCTATATCTGCACTCCAACTAGAAGGGTACCTATTTAAACCATCTGGTTTCAACTACCTCTATCATAACTCTAACTCAAGGGTATTACTCACCATATGGTAGTAGATTTTGCATCTATTCTATTGGAATTAGCACCCTATATTAGGACTTACTAACTTAAGCTAATCTATCCTCGAGGTAAACCTAACAAAATGGTATATGTCCTACACATATATTCACCTGCATGTTCTGTAACAGCTTCCTAATTAGTACATATTGATCTGCCATTCCGTATTTATATCTCATGCCACCTTTTGGGGTGCTGCCATTCTATAGATGTTTCTTAAGTACAAACCTTCCTAATTAGACACCTATTATATACTCCTTGCTCTTATCCAGTTCACAACAACCCCGATACCCACATTCAGATCATTTTCTTACCTGAATTCTTTATCGGTCTCTCCTTTACTTCCAGTCGGCAACCTGGAAGGGTTGGTCTGCCTAGGCTTTAGATACCTGAAAGACACTCTCTCCTTGGTCTATACTTTTGGAGCATATAACCTTTTTCTCCAGTGCGACAACCCGGTGGTTCGACTGGTGTGTCCTCTGCTATAGGACCTGGTTGCTCAGTTAGAAAGAGTTTTTTTTTGTTAGATGATTTTTTATATTTATTATATTATGATTAGAGATAGATAAATCCTAGAAAGACAGAATAACTATTAGTATTTTAATAACTTCTATAGATACTTAAAATAATATATTATAAAATCTAATTTATTTACCAGTTTTGCTAATGTTATATACAACTCTTTGTATCGAGATAATAGTACCAATTTTACAATATCAACATAATCAGAGCAATGTGTAGTGATTTAAATCTTTCGCCAATTATTAAACTAGTTAAATCTCCTAAAAGTGATATACATGATAGATAGGTTTTGTATTTCCAAATTTATTAAGATTAAGATGTACTAAAAAATTATTCTTATAAATGAATATGCTAAAATATAGTTGTTTTGCTTATATCTAATGAAATAATAATAACTTTTAATTTTTTTTTATTCTATTAATATATTTTTATTATTTTGAAAAATTTACCAATTTTACAAATTTATAAAGCTTTTAAATTAGTATTAAATTAATTATAAATTAATAGAAATTTCGCTCCGGACTTGCAACAGTTTCTGTTTTCCTACTGTAGTTAATTATTAATTATTATTATTATTATTATTAATATTATTATTATTATTATTATTATTATTATTATTATTATTATTATACAAGCATTGGCTAATACTAAATTTTTTATATATTAATATTATACAAAATACAGTATATTTTAAACTGTATAGTTAACTTATAATCTAATTGTTATTAGCATACAGTACAGTATATACAGTATATATACGTATAAATACAGTATAAATAATACAAATTTACAATATATAGACAATATACGTAGCATTTAATAACAAATATATATACTGTATAATAGATATAAGCGGAATCGACAATGAATATGATGACATTTTATTATTATAAAAGTTTTTATCATAAAGACATTCAAAAAAAAAACAAAAAAACAAATTACCAAAAGAAAAAATTTGTTTTTATAGCATTTATCTATAGTATTTATACGCAGTAATAGAGTTAAAATAATTTTAACTAAAATAAGTAAAATAATCGATATAAAAAAATCGATACGTCACCATATTATAAATATATATATATATTATATAAGAATTATATACTAACAGCTAAGAAAAAATATATATATAAATAAGGTCATTCATTCAAGGTAATACGTTATGATCGGATACCTTTATCCGAGCTTAGTAAAAAGAAATAAAAACTTGAAAACATCTGGTAAAATTTGAAATTTTCATTTGACGAGTCATACGGTGTGATATTGGGGTTGTGTATTTAAATTAGTTACACATTTATAACTCGTGATTATGATAAAAGATCGATTTTTTAATTAGTATAAGACACATGTCGAACTGTCAAACTTTTTTGTTTCTACGAAAAAAATGACATTATAATTAACGTAAATGATAAAATTATCATATGTATAAATATAAGACAATCATTTGGGTATATATAAAGAATCATATGCATCAAAAGTTTGTATAAAGGTAGATTTGATAGGATGAAGAAAAAAAATCACAAGCCAGTATACCAAAATGGTATTGCTTTAAACGTGAACATAATGATGAGTGGCTGTGAAATCTAGGTTAACTTGGAACCGTGGCTTTCACGATCAGGTTTCTCTAGTAGGAATAAGTGGAGTATTTTAAACTCTTTGTTCTTTTATAAAGTTTATATTCCACAATTTCGTGAGAACGTTAAACGTGTGGCAAATTAGAACGTTTTACCGAATAAAGACATTATTTCAAGGATTCTAAAAAAAGTAAACAAAGATTTTATATAATTTTTATTTATAATTTATATATAAAGATCATTGCAATTATAAGTGTACAAGCCATAGTGTGATATCGAAATTCGGTCATAACTCCAAATATGGCTGTGTGAGATATTAGTGATCAGGGATATAAATTTTAAAATCCCCATTTTTTTTTTTTTATGGAATTCATCTAAAGATAAACGTTTTACTTCTACGTACCAATCTTAATTCTTAGGAATTAGCTTAATTCTTAATAGTTAATTCCTAATTGATGTTATTCATGTTACGAATTCATGTATTTTACGGGTGGGTCTATGAAAAGAATTCAATTTTTGTTGCAATAACATATAAACAATTAAAAAATCATCATTACCTTATATAAAAATATTAACACTTGCCCCTTTTTTAAAGAAAAACATATATAAAATATAAAGTATGATGCGTACGTACGAACTTACGTATCTGATATGTATAGTACATGCTAATCTTTTATATTCTAAATTGTATGTATTGATAAAATCTATATCGAAAAAAATAAACCAGTATAACGATAATAGGTATAATAATAGTGTACATCAACTGACATTTATTAATATGATATAGGCTGATTAGCTGTGCTACCATTCTCAATGGTTATAGTTATATTGTAAAATTGTATTGTAAAAATAAATAGTATATAAGGTGTATTTTTGCACACCCAAACCGAGGTTTTTTTTCTGTTTCGTGAAAATTTTTTTTCTGACACTACATAAAAGAAAGGCTTCCTGTCAGACAATTCTAAATTATTCATCATTCATTGCTTTATTATCCAAAAAATTCTAGGGATAAAAACAATTATATATATGTGTGTGTATATCTGATATACGTATAAAACACGACATATTAAAAACGCAATACCTTTACACAAACAAATATTTGAAAAAAAAATAAAAAACAGACTATAATTTTTTTTTTTCTTTCTTATTTTTCTTTCTTGCGTTGAGAACGTCACCCGTCCGTCTTTTACCTGCTTGATTTTTTATTTTATGTTATGAACACATCGACTGGTACTTCGTTGTCAGTATTTAACAGTGACGGTGAAAAATTCATAATACAGAGACCTCCAGTAAGTAACTCTTTTTATTTGATTGTTACTTGTATTATTTATTTTTTTTTCATATGTTTACCGAACAAGAAACAAGCTTTTATCCGGTCTTTGTAAACTGGGAAGGTCGGCAATGAGTATACCTGGGTCGTGAGCTGGGTCTATGCTACTTAATATAGTGACAATATATGGTCATACCACACATACAGTTATATAAACCTTTTCTAAATTCTTAATCCGTCCTCACTGCATAATGCATGTCGTTCCTTCTTTTTTTTTCTCGCATATTTTATATTTAATATTTTCGCGGTGTAGATATTCACTTAACTTTTTTATTTTATTTTTTGAGCTGCATGTATTGTAAAACGTGAATACATAGGTAACTGATCTGGACTGAGATTAACTGAGATTGCAAATTTGGAACCGTTCTTAAAATCCGACCATTATCGTTTATATATTAATTATATTATACTTTATTTATTGTATTTATATATATATATAGTCTATAGTCTATTTCTCCCCCTCGTTTATCAGTAATTTAAAAAACGAGTCGGCTATAAGCTTCGTTTCGATTATTCTCGAAAAAAAAAACAATTTTTTTTTGTTTTTTTTTTTTTCTTTAAGATACATTTGTTATAAAAAAAAATCATTATTTTATTCTTTTTTGTCTTAACGGAATACGTGTATCATTTTATTTTCCCTAATAGCGACAACGAAGACGATCCAACAGCTCAAACGACATACTGGCGCACGCAAGTGTTAAAGCCGTAAGATCTCCCAGGAGAGATGCTTCGTATAATAATATACCACGTCCTCCTAGGTTAGCTTATGATACTTCTTCACAAGCTTACGCTCCAATAATGCCGAGAACACCTCCTCCATCTCGGCAGGTGTATATTAGAGCTGACTATGGTCCACCACAAGCTCATTCACCATATAAGAACGAAATAAATACAGCTTATAGAAGTGGTAGTTCTCCTTCGAGAGGATCAAGAACGACAAGTTTTGGAAGTAATACAAGCGGCAGCAGTCGTATGAGTGCAGGTAGTCAGCAGGTACCCTCGTCTTTGTCGGCTTTTTATAGTGAACGTATAGAAAAAACGACAAGTTTTGATGATGAGGAAGATAGTGCGGGCGAGGAGACAATGTCATGTAATTCACCAATTTTTGATGAATATGATGATTCTTTTACTGTCGATTCAAGTCTTGTGCAAGAAGTTTTCTTATTACGCAAGGAAATCGACGCAGTTAAAAATAGTCTGGCAGGTTTACAAAAAGATCGTGTGGACACGTTGAACGAGAAAAAACAACTCGAACAACAATATCAGGAAGCCAAAAATGAAGTTACAAGAACTTTAGAATCAAGTACAAATGATTTATTATCTTATAATGAATTATTAAATTCAAAAGTTCAAGAACTTTCTTTAGAATTATCTTTTGGTAATTCGGACACTACTTCTGATGATAATTATCATGAATTAGCTCCAGAATATGAAAATATAATGAATGATTGCGTAAATTTAGCAAAAGCATTAGAATTATCTCAAACTCAGCTTGAGAAAAGTAAACGTGACTTTCGTGATCTTTTATCCGTTAAAGAAGAAATTGAAATAAGTTTTGAAGCTCAAGAACGTGAATATTGTGAACGAATACGGCAGTTTGAAGCCGTAATAAGTGGTCAATCTGTTATGATTGATCAAATGGAAAGTTTATTAAGAGATGCTGAAGGAAAAATGGATAAATTAATAAATGAAAAAATAAAACAACAACAAGCCGCCGCTGCCGCTGCTGCTGCTGCTGCCGCCGCTACCGCTCAAAAACAAAGTCACCAAAATCAATCGAATCAAGATCATCAATCACGACAATCATTAACATCAAGTTTTTTGGCACATCAAAGACAACAATCTGGTATAAGTTCTATAACACCACGCGATCATCAGCGTAGCCATTCGAAAAGTCATCCGAAGAGTCATTCAAAGAGTCATTCAAAAAGTCATTCGAAACAGAAACAAAGTATAAGTGGATCAACGACTATTACTGCCACCGGTTCGGCTGGTTCAACTGGTTCAGATAGTCAAAATGGAGGAAGACGAAAATCAATAAATAATATGGAACATTGTCAATCCTCCGAATTAGTACCATCATATTGTTTATCACCACCTCAGGTACATGTGATTATGATTAAACAATCTCATAGATCATTTCGTGGGAATTAGGATTAAATATTGACGCGCATTTATATATATATACATATATATTTATTTATTTATTTTTATGATCTAATTAGACCCGCATACGATCATATGCAAATCCAGCATTGCTATTTACAGATGAAGAACGAGTTCGACATCATAAACGATTCAGTAATGTCTATTTAATATATATATATATATCTTTATATTTTCTTTAATACTTTTTAACATAACTTTCTTTTTTATTTTAAAAGGCCTGGCAAAACGATGGGTTGAAGATGACGAAGTATCAGAATGTCAACAAGCAGGTTGTATGATCAAGTTTAATTGGTGGAATCGAAGGCATCATTGCCGGAGGTATGAATCCTTTATTATTAAACTATTTATAAAGCTATTTACAAAGCAATTTTCAAAGTAAAGCAATTTGTAAAAAAGATTTATAAAGTAATTTTGTAAAAAAAAAATTTGAAAGCAATTTTGTAACGCAAATTTTTGATGATACTTTTTAATAGATGTGGGAACATATTTTGCAGCACGCATAGTGCCTTCTCGATGTTACTATTTCCAGATGGTAGTGAAGATTGGGGTGGCGTATGGTCAAGAGTATGTGAAGGATGCTTCAAAAACACATAATCATTGTCCAAATTATGATACAAATTAAAATTAAGATTGTCTCAATTAATTGATGTAATTGTGAAGAAAGTCGAATTTCTGACAAATTCCAAACAAACACAAACATTAAAGTAAATGGGTTTAAAAAACCAAACTTGTTAATAATGTAATGTACTTTTGAACTTTCTTTGTATTTTAGTCTTGGGAGTGATGGAATTTTTCAGGTTTATTTACTTATTAGCTTATTGCATTAATTGTAAAGTTATATACGTGCACTTACTTTAGCACATAATATGGATTATGGACTTTATATATACTATAACTTATTTTGTTGGATGAACTTTGGTTATATTTTAACTATACTATCTTAGCTATCTTAACTATATACATGTATATACATATATGTAAAAAAACAAAAAAACAGGCATTTGGTTTTAATGAATGAAATGGGGCGGTATTTTTGTATATTAATTTTTTATATCATTAATACAAGTTTTAGCACCGCCTTTTTTTTTTTTTTTTTTTTATTTACATAATAATATTGTCATAATATTGACTTTGTTCTTTTGTGGATAGTATTATCAAATATCAATATATATCAATCATAGCGAGGCGTGAATTTAGCGTGAAAAGTACGTGATTGGAATCCCGAAAGCAAAAGTTGCACGAAAAAGCAGGACGCGTACTACCAATTCTTTGTAATGCAATACAATATACAAATTTGGATTTCGCGCATGATTTCAAGCTTTATAACGAATTATATAATTAGTAATTAATTAATATAAGGCTTAGAGTTTTTTTTTTTAAACAAAGGATCCAAATAAATCAATGAACTCGTTGATCATTAAGTGGTTCAAATTAAAAGAATTTTCTTTATATTTCTTTATAGTGTAATAATAGAAATTCAGTGATTTTGTGAAAATTAACCGTTATTTTTGATACATTTACTTTATATATTATACATATTTGATATTATGTTATTTATTTGGATATTACTGTAAGATAATCTAAGTAACCTAAGGAAAACAAAAACTCGGGGTATATCGATATATGATTATCATTTTAAGAAAAACAGCCGGCTTTTTGAAACGGTTTATTCACGGTAATCAGCCCCTTGAATTGCCAACATGGTCAACTAGGATCAATCTTTATGTATAAATAAAAAACATGAACGCATCAATATAACCTATAACTTTAAAGAAAAGTGAATTTTTTTAAGATCCTTTTTTTTTTTTTATTTATATATTTATTTATAGTGTACAGGGAAAAAAAATTTTAAATTTATGATTTTGAACCAATCAAAGATGAACAAAAAGGATTTAGATCATCAAATTACGTTTAAAGAAGTATTTCTGATCCTCTTAATATGTTTACTTTTTGCCAAAATTAAATGTTTAAGTGATTTTTATCGCTGTGATGCGAAGTTATAATATCAGATATGCGAAGTTATACGTAAGATGTTAAAAATTATTAGACAGGGATTTTTTTAAATTTTCCACGGTTTAATTAGTGCATTAATAGAAATCACAAGATCTTTTTCTTTATGCGGAATTAGGTAAGAAAAAAAAAAGTGATACGTACTAACTATATAACTTGAACTAAACCTTATATGTGATAGCGTTTGTGAAAGTTTAAAATTCATATTAGTTATAGTAAAGGTAACTAATGAACAAATACAGAATAGATTTATATGTACGTTCATGCTAATAGTATGCTATTACCTATGAAGATTAAAAAAAAACAGGTAAAATGCTGAAATAAAAAAAAAAAAAAAGAAAATTCATGTATAAAAATTAAAGTTTAATGTATTAAAATGTATTTCAATACACCCCACATCACCCCCCAAGCAGAATCAAGAATTTTCCAGATTTGTTTAAAATGAATTTGCCGGGCACCTTTATGATTGAAAAACTTTATTTATTGGCAGGCGGAAAACCGGTAAAACTCCTCTCCTTTTCTTCGTGATATGCATCTCGCATTAATTGCAGCTCTGTATGATCAGCTGATCAACCCATGTACTACTATTGATTCCATTCATTGACCGAAAAAATGATAAAGTTCTAAAAAAAATGGAAATAAAAAATTAAGTGTATTTGTTTTTAAAAATAATAACAGTTAAACTGTATTCGAATTCTGGAATTTCGATTATGTTTACTATTTCTTGAAACAAGAGATAGAACCGGTTAGAAAAACGAAGAATTATAGTTGTTCCTTATTTCTTGTTTCTTGAAAAAAACATTCGAATGACATTCTAAGATCAATTGTGAACTCGAAGCTGATCAAAAATAAAGTTAGCTGCGTTCATCCAACTATATAAGATCTTTAGTTACGCCTAAATCTCAATATAGCACACTCGAGACATTCATGCATGTGATAATTCAATTCTATGCTTTAGTAATAATCAGCTCGTATTACTAAGGCTGAAAATTACTTCTTGATGAAAAAATTTTTAAAATACATGACCTCCAAGGTGTTTTCTCTATTGGTTAAAAAAAAAGTTTGTTTTTAATTTTTAAAGATATACAAAGTGATACAACATTTTAGAATCATACAAACAAACACTGCCTTCTAACGCAAACAATGAAATACACGTGCACACAATATTTCTATTGTGTTCCTTTTTATTTAAAAAAAAAAATATAACTAACATTGTTAACAGTTTTCGTTAGTCTGACATCGTGCCAAATTCTGCGTCAAGGAAAAAAACTCTCACATCCGTTTTTAAAACAGTAATATGGCAAAAAAGAAGTTTAGAATTCATTGTCCTGCAGGAAAATTTCGCTTATTTTTGAGAATTTTGATGTAATTACCCTGTCGAATTGAATGCACAATATTAGAATTTACGAATTTATGATTTAATGTTACGTTTTAACGTAATAATAAAAATCTTATGACTACCTTAATACTGTAATACTGTAATATTGTAATATCACACAACATCACGTGTTTCTTATTTCATAGCCTTGTTCAAACCTTATAACTCCACGTGTATAGTACAAAGAGCGACCAAAAAATTACCCTTGATAGAATACAACTACTTTACTTTTCAAGTAATCCGATAATAAATCCCTGGTTATAAATTATTCTGCATGTTCGAAAAATAGATTCCGGATCTGGATATCGGAATGCATCGTTCTTAAATTTCTTCCGGCATGTATGTACGTACCTGGGTATTCCGGACGTTCATTTCTTTATATATTAAATCCTTATTCGCTATTAATAAAAAAATTTCATAATACTGTAATAACGATAACGCCCATCATCTCGATGCCTGGCATACATATACATACATATCTTTGAAATTTCCCAACAGATGACATCAAGATACTGTATATATGCTTATTATTTCTCTTTAGATAGACGCGGTAAGGAAAATATCTATCGGAGGCAGAATCAAAATTAGCGGGGTGCATTGCTGTATCAGCATTGGTGCCATGCTACGTATCAGCTATGAATAATTGAATGAATGAAGTACGCCATATCTAAACGATATCTAGACGTCAAGTATATGTGTGTTGTAAATTATTACTAATTTATTTCCTTCTTTCTCATTAAAATTAATGTTTTTCTCGATTAAGTCTAATATAACTTGTTTTAGAATACGCCTGTAAACACGTAATAGCCCACGATATCTGATAACAACTACTCGCATATAATTCTTATAGTCAATATCCATTTATATAACAATCAAAACCTCTATATTTGACGTACGCCGTCTATGCGCATATTATGTGAGCTATGTGAGTTATGTGAATATGTCCACGATTTTTCCAAAAAAAACTTTTTGATGTAACTTTCTGTTCATTCCTACGTTTGCATTGCTTTAGTAACTTTTGTAGTAATTATTATTATTATTAGTGTCCAATTTTAATTTTATACAATAATTCCGTCGTTTTGATTTTTTTCTCGCTAAACGCCGATTAAATTTTAATCAATCCAATAATTATATAAGCACAATCTTTAAAAAAAATTAAAAAAAATTAAACACGCATATTATTATATTATTATTCTATTTGTTACGAATTTCCTTTTAAGTATTTTTCTCCTTTTTTCAATAATTATTTTTTAGATAACAATCATTGTCATCTGTTGGTACATGAAAGAAGGAAAAATGAATGAAAAATATTGTTCTTTGTCTCTTTTTTGGGAATGTAATCAACAAATCGCTAGCGAAAAAAAAAAAATGAAACTACCACTTTTATATTAATGAATTTAATCCCATAAACATCACATGATGATACCTATATTCTCGAGAAAACATTTTCGGTATGTGGCGACTTTCGGTGTATCAAACAGTGAAGCATGATCTTGGTTTCTCATTTCTAAATCAATTTTTAATCTTTTATTATTAAGTACGAATGGCTGATGTATTTTTTATTCTAATGACTATGTGGCTACGATAATTTTGAATTCAAACATCTATAATCTTACCTAATTACTATAATTTAGTTTTAGGAATAGTGTTAGCTTGGGTCTACAAAATTGGGGGGTTTTTTTTTAATATGAACGCCAAATTACCTGAGCAACTAATTTCATCATACTCACTTACAGTAATATCGGATTACTCAGCCCTCCGGATTCTACTTGGTCTCTTTATTTATAATATAACGTAAAAAAAATAAAGGTCTAATTAAACGTTTTGGTAATACAATAATGGTACGTAGGATCTCGTGCTTTCGTAATTTTCAATCGTATTCTTTTTTTTAAAAAAAATTTTTCTTGAATAAATTTATATTATATTACTTTTTTATCTACCATTATCTCATCTTTTATTTATATATATCTTATTGTTTATTTACTGTATATTCTATATATTCTATATATACTATACTATTTTACAAAATATTAAAAAATAAAAAAAGATAATTAAGCAAAAGGTGATATATAAAGAAAATAAACACACGGTTTGAAAAGATTTTTTTATCAAAGTAGAGAAATTTAAATAATAAAATAAAAAATTATAAAAAAAATAACTTCATTTTTCGAAATAAAAATATTGTTAACAAAAATTTAAGCTTTAAAAAATTATTTAAAAATAATTATCTAGAAGCTATATATTTTTTCAGTGTTCCGAATCGAGCTGGCTCAATTAGGCTCGTCAGAATTTGGGATTGGCTCGAAAGGCGATAGTACAAATTACATAATACAATTTCCACTATTAATTTACATCTCCGCTATTAATCATTAATAGCGGGAATAAAAGAAAATATCGTATGATGTAAATTAAAAGCGGAAAATGTATTACATAATTTGTACAACCGGCTCACAAGCCTTTCAAGCTAAAATCGAGCCAACCCCAAATTCTGACGAGCCTAATTGAGACGGCTCGATTCTGAACACTGTATTTTTTTATAAAAAAAAATTAAAAAGTATAGTAAACATAAATAGTTAAAAAAGCTAATTAAAAATTTGATAATTTATACTAAATAAATAATATAAATTAATTTATTTGTAGCTATAGGCTATATATAGCAATACTATTAAAATAATCTTTTTTATAAAAATAAAATTTTATTATTAGTTAGATTAGTTAAATTAAAATTAAAATTAGAATTAAGATAATCAGAGTTAGAATTAGAATTAAAATAAAATAAAATTGCAATAAAATATATATAATATAGTATATAGTATTGTTATTATTTTTTAATCAATTTGTAGCAAAGATACAAAGTTTAATTTTAGAAAAAAAAACATTTTTCTTGACAATTACTTGTACTAAATTTTCTTACAAATAAAAAACAAAAATTTTATTAAAATTAGATGAAGAAATACTATAAAGTAATAGTTATTATTAAGAAGTTACAAAGTAAGGTAGAAATAGCAAAAAGTATAAAAAGAAGTTTAGCTTTGTATAAAGAGAGCTAGTTAAGTATTTGGGCAGAGAAATTATAAATAACAGTGTTATTATAAATTTGAACTCAACCAATACTTATAGTGCATTGGTTAGTACTAAGATTTTTAACTAAGCTATTTGTATAAAAGAAGTATTAATAAAAAGGTTGGCTAAAACAATTTGATAAAGGTTATTAGATACAATATTGTTGTGAAAAATAGTAAAAGATAGAGAGTCAATGATATTAATAGAAGGTAAAAGTAAAATATAAAATAGATTTTTAATATTAGCAAATTGAATAAGATTAATATAGTTAGCATTAAGTTTGAGCTAGTTGTTAAATTTTCTGTCTAGAAATTAAATAGAAAGAGTAACAAAGACTTCCAATATATAGTAGCTTAAAATATTGTTGGAATTAAAACTATAGCCATTGTATAGTTTACAAAAAATAGAAGGTAAAAGATAGCAAACTGAGTAAGAAGTATCAATATTATGTAACTAATAAGTAATAGATATAGTGTTGGATTGATAAAATATTTTGTAAACTTGGCCAATAATAATATTTAAATTATAAAAAATAAATAACCAGAGTTTGAAAGATTTGTTTATAGAGTTGGTTTGAAAAGCAAATAGATTGTAACTAGAAAGTTAAAAAAAAGTTGCAATTGTGTAAGAAAGAGTATATAATAAAGTATTATTTTTTAGAGATTAGGATCTTATAGCCTAGTGGTTTAGATGTCTAACTCTCTACAGACAAAGTTGATGGTTCGATTATAGCTAGTGGTAATTAATTTAATTAATTATTTCTGTAACCTTTAGGAGCTTTTGAATATAAAACCTTGTAGCAGTAAAACTATATGATATATATATTTGGTTTATAAAGAATTCTTGAAAGGAGCTCTGAGCCATAGAGAAGTCTGGGCACTGTGTGTAATATAGGTCACAAAAGTTTACTACAGAGTGAATTTATGATTGGCAAGATAGTACCAACAACCCTAAGGTGGTATTGGGATCTTGATTAGAAGGATGGCTATATGTGATATATTCAAAAGTAGTGAGAAAAGCAATGAATATAGTAAAAGGCTATAATAAAAGGATGGCTTTACCAAATATAGAACACCTCTAGTGCAAAAAAACAAGAAAAACTGGCTAAAAGAAACTCTGAAAAGTATAAAAACAAGCGATCCAGTAGTATGAAAATAAAGATGGCCAGAAAGTAATGTATTACACAACCTATATAAAAGTTAATGATAAAATACAGCAAAAGCACAGATCCTGGATCACTGGTTTGTGATAGTGATTAAATAAGGTATATAACTTCTATCTTAAGGATCTAGACTTCTGTAATATTATACTAATAGAAAGTACTATAAAAGAAGCAGTAATCTAATTTGGTAGTATATGATACAAATATCTAAATTAATATGAAATAACATCCTAGTTTGGCACAAGCAACTGTTGAGATATGGCTAGACTCTTAAAGTAACTCTTTTAGAGACACCAAACTGAAAGCATAAAGAGCGTCCACTCGAAAAACACCAATTTAGAAGTAATACAAAAACTGAATTAGGAGTAATGTGATAAGTAATGAGAGGTAGAAGTTAGTTGGTGGATGTTGTACAGTAGTATATAAGCAGAATATATATAATAAAAATAGGTTTGAGAACCATCCAGTAAGTTTGAAACCAGTCTAGTGCAGGATGGTTGATAAGGAAGTAAAATCTCATATAGCAGGTCACATATAAGTACTCAAGTTAGTAACCGAGTGAGCTAATACTGTATATATATTAAATAGTTGTAACTATACTCATGATATTTGTAACCAAAAATTATCTAAGTATAAATCTAATAAACAGTAGAGACAAGACTGCTAAAAAAAAAATAAAAAATAAAAAAAAAATAAAGTATTATCTTTTAAATAAGTAAACTAGAAGAAATTCTCTCAGTTAGAATATATAGCAATTTGAAGAATAAGTAAGACCAATTAAGTAATACTTTGTTATCAGCAAAGCAAAGTTGCTCAAGAAAGAAAATGTTTTTATAATAAAGTTGTTGCTTGAATATATAATATTTAAGATATTAAAAAAGAAGGTTTTCTAGAGAAAAGTTGTCATCAAAGATAATTTTTGGTCAAATAATATTAAAGTTAGAATTAATGTTAAAAAATTGAAAAAGTTGTATAATTTTAAAAGCAGTAGTTTGTTTATTCAAGCTATTAATTAATAGGTTGAGATGTTAATTGTTTTGAAGTTATTGCAGTCTAATATGAGTTGTTTTGCTAAAAATTAATAGATTGTTAATATGATTAAAGAAGTTACTTGTATAATGTTAAAGTTAAATATTCTAAATTATAGATATTATAAAGATTGTAGTTAAGCATAGTACTGTTAGATGTAGATTAAGAGAGATGAAACTTGTGTTTAGCAATAGTTAGGTATTTTTTTAAGGATTTTGTTACAAGTAGATAGAGGAATGACAATATTCTAAATATAGTATTTAGTAGTAAGAATAATAATAATATTGATAATATAAAAATTTGTTTGTTAGTAATATTTTAATATTAGTGATTTTGGCTAACTGTAAAGCTTTATTTTGGATAAGTTTAATTTGTTAAGTATATCTATTATTAAGAGTGAATTAATAGCTTAAAAATTTAAAAAATTAGTAAATTGGAATAAATAAAAGGTTAGAATTAAGAAAAAATACCAATGCAGATGAGTATTTGGATATAAGATTAGATTTAGAGAGGTTAACTTGTATGTTGGCTATGTTGTAGAAGGAAGTTGCAATATTAATAATTTTATCTAATTTATTTTTTAATTAGATAATCTATATAGTATTATCTATATAAGCTAAAACTAATATAAAGGCTTAATTGATAAGTAGATGAAGCTAGATTGCCAAGATATAAAGAATATATAACCTGCAAAGTGTAAGGAAATATAAAAAATAAGTAGATTATAATAAATTTTTTAAAAAAAGAAATAATAGTTTTACCTTAGTTAATTCTATTTTTAACAGAGTAAAAATTAATAAGACTAAGATTAGTAATAACTCAGTTAGTTTGATTAAAAAGAATATTAGTAAGAATATTAATAGGTTGTTGGGATATTTGAAGTTTGTAAAAAGATTTTAAAAGAGTTTAAAGTTAACAGAATCATAAGCTTTATTTATATTTTAAAAAAGAACCAGAGTTAATTAGATTAACAGTTAGTATCTTTAATAATATTATTTAAAATATATAGAAATAGATGGAGTTGCTAGAAAGTGCAATATAGTTTAAAAAAAAAGAATATTATATTGAGATAAGATATAGTTAGTAAGAAGTTTGGTATAAAGTTTTTTAATATATATATATATATATATTTTTGAAATTTGATGGCCATGTCACATACCTGCTTTATTGATGAAGTATTACATTTCTCAAAGGATTTGTCCAAATTATATCATGCCTTATGGCAAAAAATCTGGAATGTGGCTCATCCAGTTTCCAATTGGACCTATGTGCGACTTACCAAAGATGAGTTCAATCTTTCCAGTTAGGTTCAGCTTACTTTGCTTCAACCAACCCATCCCCAGATCACTAACCTGATTCACCAGCCTATTATGACTACCTTTTTTCCAAACCTTCTTCTTCTAGCCTTCTAGGTAGAAAAACTACCAATGAAAAACAAAAAAAAAAACAAATACAAAATAAAAGAAAAACTAAAAAAAGGTAAGAAAGTCTAAACTAAACGAAACTAAAAAAAAACATGCAAAATAAAAAAAGGAAACAAGAAGAAAAAGGGACGGCCATAACAACACTATTATTGCCTGTGTTAGGCTGTAAAAATTATATAATGTTGTATAGAAAAAAAAATCTAATCTAACACTATATGTATTAAAAAGAAGTGGAAAGAAAAAAAACGTCTAACATTAAGAAATTTTTATACATAATTCCTCCGATCCCCTATACTGTAAACAGTACCACTGTTATTGTTTATTTGGCAAAGCAGAATCCAAATAAGCTTGTGGAAGGTTCTATTTCAGTAAATGTGTCCTAATTTGGAAGGAGTAAATACTGCTAATCTTTTGGAGGGGGTATGCCAATTTTCCTACTTTTTGGCCAAAATTTCTAAAAAAATTCCAAAACTGCAAGAATATGTTTGTAGGTATATAGTTGCAAGTACTTTTAAAATTTCTAAAGAGTGTGTTGGATCACTGAAACTTTGTTGTTTCCCCTGTGTTCTTCTTTGAAATAACAGCCAACTTACTTCGTCAACAAAAATGAGTGAGTTCACCACCGCACTTCACCAAGATTTTTTATACAAGGGCACTACCTGCCAGTTATCTTGTATAATAACGCTTCTGGCTTGCATGCTAAACGTTTACTATAGAGGAGTCTCTTAGAAAAGCAGTTAATCTCTAGACAAACTGCAAGGAGACCACGTTTCTTCAACAAAAGTTCTGTTTTCCGTTTGCTAAATTTTAGGTATGAGTGATCATTGGGGAGAGTTATTGTTTGTGTAAATAAGATGTTTTTTAATATATTTTACTAAGCTAATAGATCTAATATTAGATAGATTATTATCAAAGATAGGTTTTTTAAAAATAGAAAAGATACAATCTTTTTTTTACTATTTAGATATAGTTTGAAGTATTAAACAATAGTTAAATAGAGAAGTAATAGCTAAAACAAAAGAGAACTCAGTATGTTTAATTATTTTATAGCTAATACCAAAAGAACTACATACTTTGTTATTTGAAAGTTTATAAATTGTAGAGGTAATTTCCTCTTAAAAGAAATTTAGAAGAATGCTAAAATATAGTTAAAGTTAATATTACCGTATAGTTCCGAAATTAAGCACCCTTTTTTTGTTATAAGAGGTGCTTATTTTCGGATATAATTTTAAAAATAAATAATATAGAATTTTTGTACTAAGTAACTTACCTTCTGTTTCTAAGTAAAACTGTTCCCCAGGTCAAGACGATTCTAACGGCAGTAAAATCATAAAAATTTGTCCAGTAGAACTTTCGCAATTCTCTTCAAAATTTGGGCGACGATTGTTTACATTTGCTTTGCATGATCTGCATACTCGTAAACAAAAGTCGCCCGAACTTTGAAGAGCAATTGTGAGAGTTCTACTGAACCAATTTTGATGATTTTACTGCCATTAGAATCGTCTTGACTTGGTGAATAACTTTACTTAGAAACATAAAGTAGACTTGCTTGGTAAATATCAAATACAGCTATACGTAAGGGGGTGCTTATTTTCGGATATTACATAAACTTTGATAGTGCTTAATTTCGGGGGGTGCTTAATTTCGGAACTATACGGTAGTTTTAGAATTATATTTAGATTTTTAATGAGTTTGAAAAATATTATAGTCTATATTTTGAAAAGTAGTCTAGTTATTGAAGTGTTGTTAAATATAAGATTTGATAGTTGAAGAATCTGTAATAATATCTTGGTTAAGCTTAATATTGTTAAATTTAATAAGATCTTTATGATAATTTAGAATACTATTAATTATATAAAGATAAGATATATTTGGAGTTTGGCATATTTTTTATAGATGAAGTTATTAATTTGTTGTATAATTTTTTTAATATTTTTTAATATTACAAGTATGATAAATATTTTTTTATTCTTTGTTAATATCTAAAATTTAGAAGGAAAGAAGATGATGAAAATTAGGAATAGAAAGTAGTTTGATAAGTAATTTAAAAAAGAGATAATGAAGTTAAAATACAAAGAGATAGTAGTATTAAATTTAAAAGAGTATTTTGTATGATAAATAATATTGCTAAGTTTTTTAAAATAGAGTGAAGTAGCAAAATTTTAGAAGAAAAACCATATTGAAAATTGTAAACTGTAAATTTTTTGTTTGAAATATGTTAAAAGGTAGCAAAAATAATACTAGTTTGAATTTTATGCCAAATAGATTTAAGAGATTTATCAGTAAATATGGAGAGAAGTATAGAATTAAATAAAAAATTAGTATAAACTTAGTTGACAAATTCTTTTCACTTTGCAAAGGTTATAACTTTATAATTAAAACTCTATAGCATGTTTGAGTTTTATATCTAGTAATATATAAGAAAATAATTAGTAAGAAATAAAAATTTTATAATCACTAAATAGGCTAGTATTAGTATTATCAATTTCAAAAGAGATTAGAAAAAATTGCTTGCTAAATCTATTAAATAATAGAATTTTGAATATATAGTCTAAAAAAAAAGTTATTATTAGAAAGATTAATTGAAATACTGTAATATGAAATTTAAAATCATATTTAAAAAAGAGATTTAAAAATATAGTATATCTAGGATAGTGTTCTTATCGAACCAAACCGGATCAAACTTTAATAAAGTTTGAGTTTGGTTTGAATTTCAAACCAAACTCGAACTTAAACTTTTTTTAAGTCTAAGTTCAGTTCGAGTTTAATTTACAAACTTTTTTTATAGTCCAGTTTGATTTGAAGTTTGGTCTGAAGTTTGCAAACTTGTTCGGATTCAGTAGAATTAAATTAAAACTTTTTCAAAGTTAGGCTTACTTTTATCTATATACAACAATATCATGCAGCTACTTATATTTATAACTAATTTTAAAGTGAATCGAATTAATCTTCGTTCTCACCCTGGCAATTTATTTGAATGATTGAATAATTATGGTCCTCTTGAAACACAAACATTAAAGCGAATCAAATTAATCTTTGTACTCACCCTGGTAATTTATTTGAACAATTGAATGATTATGGTTAATCACACATTCTCTTGAAATGCAATCAT
>CAJVPY010000715.1:0-24083 GCA_910591965.1 Dentiscutata erythropus
ATTATGTGGGAAGTCTTGTACGGAATGCTAGTACCTTACAATCAAAAACTTGGGACACATCTTCAAATACAGATATGTTATAATAATTTAAGACCAACTACTCTTAAGGGCTCTCCACAATGTTATATAAATCTAATGAAAAAATGTTGGGATAGAGAACCAAAAAATCGCCCATTAACAAAGGAGATTTGTGAAACTTTTGAAAAGTGGCAAACTGATGAAAAAATTTTATTAGAATTAACTAAATCAGATAATATATTAAAAAATATTAACTCTCCACCTATAGAAGCATATTCAAAAGAATTTATTAGTCACACTAAGTCTCTTTATCAAGGCAATACTCAGTGTTTAATGTCTGAAAATTTCCCAACCTTCGAAATTGGCGAATGGGTGAAATCTAGTTAGTATAAGCAATAAAATATGTTGAGCTACCCCTTATTCCCCTAATTTTTATTTGCACTGATATTGCATACTCAAATTTTCATATATCATATGAAAATATATTTTAAATTGCATGAGTCTGAACACTCTAATCATAGGATGTCTATATAGGTAACAGGACATGAAAACCTGTAAATCATTTCACTCATTGTTATTGCAGTGATACCAAAGTTTTTACCGCATCCCTAATATTACTCAATTATTTGTTACATTCTTTGTGCTCGCAAAAGAAAAAAAAATTATATTGTATTAAAAAGCTTTTTTCGTTTTCTTATATGAATTTATTCTTACGGTATTCGTTCCAAGCACTTACGAAGCAACTTTTTCTTTAGAAAAGTTTTCGGATTTCTTAAGTGATCGACAATCTTTGCAATACTAAGTTTGACGTACATTAGAACGATAAGCAAAAACAAGTTTATTTTAAGTACGCTAAAACAGTATTTTGAATTTAAGTAGTGATGTAACTTTTTTTTAGAGGAATACTAGGTTTGTAGGTGGGTTGATAAAAGCTCGTATCTGAGTTATGTACAATATAAGAGACGGGGATAAAGTGTCAGTAAAAAGTATATATGTTGTGCCTCAGACTAACGCTTGCCTCAGATCACAGCTGACGCACCTCCGATTCAGGTCGCCAGGTGAGGTTCGTAAACTATTGATCCATCATCTAAACTGCAATCTGACGAAAGTAAGAGAGTAAAATAAATTGAATAAAAGACTTTTGACTTGGGTGCTTTTTTATTCTTGTTTTCTTGAATTTCTTCAGCGTTTTTCTTACTGGTAGCATTCTTTACTTTAAATCACTTTGGCGTCTTTTTTAACTCCAGTAACATTCTATATCTTTGAATCATTTTGATGTCGTCTTACTTCCCGTGGCATTTTTTACATTAAGCCTCTTCAGCTCCATTCTTTTCTTTAAATTTCTTTGCCTGAATTTTCGTGGCACATTCTATTTCCAATTAATATGTACTTTTTTTCTATACGTACAGCTTTTTTTTTTGCCTAAATTTTCACTGCATACTCTTCCTGTTAAAGTTTTCACAGCACGTTCAACTTCAATGATACTTTTTATCCTATACTTTTTTTTTTTTCTGTGCGTAATGACCGATCGATAGGTTACACAACTCATCTAACAATCTACACCTAAGGTGCGTCAGCTGTGATCCGAGGTAAGCGTTAGTCTGAGGCACAATTTATATACCTCAAAATTTTGCAAGAAACCTTCTTTATTAGAATACAAAGAGAAATTTTATAAGCAAAAATTATAATACAAGCAATTTTTAAAAAATTGGCAATTTTTTTTTTTGATTTCCATCAGCAAAAAATACAAAAAAATATCTTTGTTCTCCAGATGTATAGGAGTTAGAAATCAGAAAGCATTGTGTATAAATTCTGGTTAGCCAGACCGGCATTTATAAATTTCTCGATAAATTCAAATTCAGATATAAATCCGGGCATAAGATCGATTTTCCGTTCACGTGATTTCCAGAATTTTACCATCTTCCCCAGCATCGCCACCAATTTTTTTTTCGATCACGTGATCGTACAAAAATCGTTAAGTTCGTTTAGATTAGGGTTAGGGTCTGTGCTAAGGTTAGGGTTTATGTGTTTTTAATAGCAAAATCGCTCAAGAAAAACTTTTTGTTAATGCACAGAAGGTGATTTCTTATGTAAATTTTTGAGTTAGAGGAGAATTTTTGAAAACGAACGTTTGTTTCGGATCTTCCTGATTGTGTTACGTTACACCAAGGCGTGATTTATTATTGGATAGTTTCACGTGATCGAAAAAATTTTATTAGTATTTTGGTGGCGATCCAGGGAAGTTAATTTTACCCACTCGTGATTTTTAACCAATTGGGATGTTAAGGTTAGGGGTTAGGGTTATTTAGATCATTGATTAACTGACCCTGATTTTTAATTGGTTAACTGATGTCAGAAAATCACATGAACAGAAAAGAAACATCTCTCTCATCTAAATTCTTTATCCATGATGACGGTTTATTAAACGACATGACAATGGGCAAAATATATGTGCGTATAAAATTTTTTTTTCTTAAGCAAATGGATTTATTACAATTAATTTATATTGAACTTTACCAATGTTTACTTGATTTCTTGAGACTAGTAGAAGATGGTGTATGACGCGTACCAAATATAATAGGTGAAAATTAACAAGAACAACAAGAAGAAATGAGCCAAATTGCATTGGAGAAGACTACAGACAATTGGAAGGGTGATGATTTAAAGACTCGGATTAGCAGCAAACGCCCTATTTTAAAAAGGTGAAGCATTTATAGACCCGCTTTTAAAAAATAATACACTAATTCATTTGGACATTTCCAAAAATGGTCTTGGTGTTAATGCAGAGACAGAATTTTGAAAATTATCTTTAGAAACTACTACTCTGACTTCATTATATTATTGACGACTATTACTCTTACTTTATTAAACATGTTTCATATAAATATACCACATAATTTTAAATTTTCGATTATGCCCATAAAAATTTGGTTTTCATGTATACTTTCAAGACATTCTCAAGATTGAGTTTTCTCCTGCTTAAGACTACTGCTTTAGAAAGGGTCAATTATATACCTTCTCTTTGCAATAAAGAAGTTTTGTAAAGAATGAAAATTATTTACGATTGGTCTTTTTCTACTAAACATTTCCACTGTATATGTTTACGAACGCCACACGATATACTTAAAGGATCACAAGATGTTAGCCTTCACGTGGTGTGATCTGGAAAACTAGTAGCATCAACCAATTTGTAATTTAAAAAAAGTTTAGGTCACATGTTACTACAATAGAACACGAAATATTAATAAAATATTGCGATTTGTGAAATAAATAATAATCAGTTATTTATTTATTAAATGTAAAGTTTTTTTCTTGTACGTATTCAAAGAGAAATACACTAATTTAAATAAAATCCTAATATTAACTCTGTTTCAAATAAAAATTTAGAACTTTATTTGTAATTATTACATAGTTGAAAGATATTGCAAGAATTTAGCCTAGTGACTCTCTTGATTGTTAGTTGATGTTTTGTTTTTTTTATTTTTTCTCTTAATTGAAGCTTCAATCATTTCTCTTTTTTTTAAAAAAAAAAATTAATAAAAACTCATTAAAAAAATTAAAATAAATTAAATTAAATTAAGACTAGTAACCTTTTACGTTTTATTTTTTTCTTGTCATAATCAGATCTCGTATCAATAGTCTTACGTTTAATGGGTTTTTTACGTAATTGCTGCTTGGATTCTTTTGAGGGATTTTTCAATTCAAGCATCCAATTAGGAACCTCACATCCTGAATCTTTCATTACATTCACTATACTATTAAGTCAAATAATAAAAGTATTAATAAAATAAATAATAAATAAATATATGTATATATGGGGTTGAGTCAATAGAAACCAAGCAAATTTTTTTTAATAAGTTTTTTAAAAACTTTGAACAAGAATAACTTAACAAAAACTTAATCAAATTTAATAAATTTTTTTTTAAAATTAATTCTACAAGTTTGTAAAAATTATTTAAAAAAAATTTGATTAAATTTGGTCAAGGTTTTGTTAAGTTATTCTTGTTTAAAGTTATAAAAAGTTTTTATTATAAAAAATTTGCTTGATTTCTATTGACTCACCCCCATATATTGATGTATGTATACCTCTTCAAATAAGGAGCATCTTCTTTTGTATAATAAGTAATGGCTTCACCCGATTTACCAGCTCTACCAGTTCTACCAATTCTATGAATATAACTTTGTATCGATTGTGGAAAATCATAATTTATAACCAAGTTTACTCCCTTAAAATCTATACCACGTGCCATCAACTCAGTAGCTATCAGCACCCATATTTTTCCTTGACGAAAATTTAAAACAATTGAATCTCTCTGAATTTTTGAAAAAAAAAATCAATATAAAAAAATTTATTTATTTGAAAAAAAAGTATATGTAATATATTAATTACCTGAGCTTTTGTTCTCTCAGCATGAATAACATCAACATTAATACCATCATAAATTAATTCATGGAATAATTCTTTAGCACGTTCAATTGATTGAACAAAAATAAGAACAGGTGGTTTTAATCCACCTTCTTGAATCGTTTGCCGTATAGCAGTTAATTTTCCATTTTCTTCACCAACATAAATAAGTTGTTGCTTTATAGTTTCTGTTGCAGCATTTCTAATAAAAAAAATAAATTTGATGAGATATGAAAATTTTTCATATAATAAAAAATGATTGTAAAGTAATTACAATAATTTAAATACTTTAAGCCTACAACAATCCTGATGGGATCTTTCATGAAATTATTTGCCAAAGATTCAACCCCTGAAGGAAGTGTCGCGCTAAACAAGTACTTTTGTAATTTAATATTAGAGCATGCAGCAAAAATTTCATCTGTTTGTTCCAAAAATCCAAGTTCTAGAAGCTTATCCGCTTCATCCAAGACTAAATGTCGTACACTTTTTTTTTTACAAAATTTATAAATAAATAAATAAGAAAAGACAGGCTTTTTTTTTTTCCAAAGATTATAAAAAGATGAAATTTACTTTTTCAAGTCGATATTATCTTGTGAGATAGCATGAACAAGGCGAAGAGGAGTACTAATTAAAATATCTTTAGAAAAAAAAAGGAATAGTAATTCTCATTACTAAATTAAAAAAATAATAGTTTAACCTTCTTAAACAGAAATACTTACCAAATTTTTGTCTTAAATGAGGATCTTGTGCTTGTGTGGCAGCAGTTGCTTTCGTAAGCATGCAAATTTTAAATTTCTTACCAACACACATCTTTTTGAACTCAATATATATCTAGGTAATATGAAAAGAATATTTTACATATAGAGTTGTAATTAAATAAGATTATAATATATCAATATCACGACAATAACACGGCAAATAACACGAAGATAATATAGTAATACCTGTTTTGCTAATTCTCTAGTCGGTGATATTATTAATGCACGATAACCTATTTTCTTGTGACTATTTAAATCATGTAAAATTGGTAGTATGTAGGCCAAAGTTTTACCAGAACCTGTAGGTGCCATTGCCATAGCATCTCGTCCCTTTAAAAAAAAAAATATATTTCTAAATTTGAAAAATAATTATGAAAATCAAAGTAATTACAAAGAAACTCGTACATGTAGAATAATTGGTATAGTTTGCATTTGAACCGGTGTGGGTTGTTTATATCCAGCAGAATCCAAATTCTTACATAAATATTGTTGAAATCCATATATATTATGAAGATCACTGAAAGAATGAAAAGGATTGGGAATGTCGGTGCCATATACGCGAATGCGATGGCGTTTACGAAACATTTTGACCTGAATATTATATAGTATGAAAAAAAAGCTGATATTGAAAAATGAAATGAATTTAAAATTGGATTTTTCGTACATTATCTTGAGTACTGAGACTATTTAATTCAGTAGATTCATCTTGATCAACAATTTCATCCTCATTCTCGTTCTCATCGCTATCATCAGCCTTTGTATTGGAATTATCATTACTTTGCTCTGAAATGTTTAAAACTATTAGCATTTCACGCGAATTAATTGATAAAATTATGTAAATAAATATATATATATATGTTGGTTTTTTTTTTTTTTTACCTTCATTAGGTAATTGTTCGTTACCAAGGGTTTCGATAATGGCCGATTTACTATTGTGAAAAAAGTCAATTTCTTGAAGAAGACTTGCTTGAGTTTCACGATCATTAACAACGTTCTTGACAGGTTTTTTTTGTTTTTGAGGCTATTGACGCGGAAAGGTATTTAAATATGTAATGTTTGAATCTTCTTTTTATAATTAGCAAATTTTTCGAATTTGCTAACCTCAAAAAGTGAAATATCGTCATTAAATCTTTTTTTATCGAATCTGGCACCACTGCCAAGAATATGAAATAGATCCATCGTGAGATCGTTACTTTAGCGTTACGTTAACAATACTAACACTAATGTCAATACGTAGAAGTGTAATTTTAATAAAAAAAATTTTTTTTTTATAATTTTCAAATTTGGCCAAATTCACACGCCCCAATTTCGGAATTAAGTATAATTTATTTAGCGTTAATATATATATTTAAAATATATACGTATAGCAACAGATAAATTATATAATTATACGTAAAAATATACAGAATATATACGTAAAATATACAGTATATCGGTTTATTACAATAAAACAAAAAGTTCCAATCCGACCATGAACCACGAATTAATTCTATTAGAACATTGATAAAAGTCTTTCATTTCACCTATCAATAATTTTTCTTTATTAAAATTTTCCAAAGTTAAAATAGCAAATCTACCTTCTTGAAGGGGACCAGGATTAATTATAAAAGTTTGGCCTAAATGTGAAAGTCCAAAAGGATAATGTGAATGACCGTGAATATTAAACATAATGTTACATTGAGATGAATCTTCTGATGATAATGGTGTTCTTTTTTCGAGGATATCGCGTATAGTTGAACTGATTACGCATATATATGTATACATTATTTATAATATATAAAATATATGTGGGTGTGTGTATATAACACATTGTATAGTATAGTGTATATGTGAATATAAAGAAATTTAGATAAAAAAATGAAATCTCATAAATATTAAAAATCGCGATAATTCTTCGTTACCTGCCAGATTCAATCGGTGGATCCCGCAACGGAAATTTGTCCACATCAGTTGTTCCAGCTTTGGAGGGTCCAACATGTGTAACCAAAATAATTTCATCTTCAACTTTGTCAAGAAGAATTGGTAATTTTTCAGTAAGTAAAGATTCGGTATTTCTTGGACAAGCTAACACAAATATTTATCATTTTAGTTATTACATCACATCAATAAATTTATACAGTATATAAAAGAACGATAATATCTAAAAATCATTTTAATACCTGGCCAAATAACTTGTTCCGGAGAATTTCTCGCCACACCAGCAGTTGATCCACCGAATCCTACCATGCTCAATCCCGGGGCTTTGAATAAATCGATTAATATATATTTACGAAAGAAAAGATTTGATACTGTAAAATTTAAATTATTTAAAAAATTACCTAAATTAATTATTTTGTTATGTAAATTTATTACTTTTGGATTTTCATTTTTTCCTTGATAAGCAGAAGGGAGAAAAGAAGTATCTGGATCATGATTCCCTAAGATAATTTTTATCAATCATTTATTTATTAATTTAAAATCATTTGTTATCATTTGTAATATTGTATTCAAAATCAATATTGAGATCATAAATTACCAGGTATATAATACAAGGGTTTACCAATATTCTCAAGGCCATCGATTACTTCACGAAATTCTATTTCATCCTTTATCGTTATATTTTATTAAAAAAAGATATATTGTAAAAAAGTAACTCCGGTTATTTATAATTGATATTTATAATTGATATTTATAATTGATATTTATAATTGATATTTATAATTGATATTTATAATTGATATTTATAATTTGTTTAACCTTTTCTGTAGTCAGCGGAGTGATATAGTCTGCGTTTACAAGATCACCCGATGCGATAATAAAATCAATACTTTGAAATAAAAATGAATGAAATTTTAATTATTTATCGATATAATAAAGCATAATCAAGATTTATGCATTCCCATATAATCACACTATCGGGACTATAAACAGGTGTGAATAAAGAATTATCTATGTATTAAATACGTAGTATATAGCGATAGCTGGTTCAAGAAATAAATATGCTTATAAACTTATGTGCTATATGGGAGTGCGAATGTAATCATAAATAAACATCCTTGTTTATGATAAATCAAAAAAATAAAGCCTACTCTTTTAATCGATCTTTTTGAATTAACCAGGTTTTAAGATTTTTAATATTATCCAAATTATGATGGATATCGCTAATGAGAAGAAATGTACATTGCATTTTTTTTTTCCTACTAGAATTTTTCCGATTTCCTTTTTACGTTTAAGGTGTTGAGTGGCATGATGGAACGATACGATGATACGATACGATACGATACGATCTGATGTGATATCAATATGACAACAAAAAAAGTGTAACTTGCATATCAAAGTCTTACAAATCTATTCTTTATCGTACAACGTCATAATAATTACATAAAAGTTTATTTGCATAAAAATTAAAGTTAGCTTCAATATATAAAGACCTCATTTTGCTTTTTTGAATATTTAGTTTTTAACGACTATTTTATTTATTTAAATCTACATTTTTTTTCTTTAAAAATTTTTTTGATATAAAATTTTTTGATACGAAAGAATAAATAAAATGGTTGTTAAAGTCGGTATTAACGGGTATCGTATCTATTTTAAATTGTATTTTTTTTTATCCGGCAGCTTATTATGATTCGTCTGCCCAATAAATTTATTATTCGGCAGAAACTACATAGTTGCCGAATAATAAAATTGTTATTGGGCAGACTATCGTCATAAGTTACCGGATAAATCCGTTATCAATCATGCAGATGCCTTATAACTTAATTATTTGGTCAAATGATTTAAAGTCAGCCTAAGAAGTTGAATTCCTTCGGAATTCAATTTCTTAGTCTGATTTTAAATCTTTGACCAAATAAACCAGTTATCAGGCAGTGCCTGCCTGATAACTATTAATTATCAAGAATTATATTAAAATTCTAGTCTAAATAATTTTTATCAAGATTCGGTCGTATTGGCCGTCTTGTTCTTCGTGCCTCCTTGAGCAATCCTGAAATTAAAGTTGTAGGCTTAAATGACCCTTTCTTGGACCTTGACTATATGGTTGGTATACTTTCTTGAGGTTACCTTCGTAGAAGTTACACGAACACCACTGATTATCTAATCCGATCGATCACTTCGAAAACGTCATTACTAACTATATTATATTATCATTTCTCGGACAATTGTTAGATTTATCTTTTCAAATATGATTCTACTCATGGACGCTTTAAAGGACATGTAGAAGCAAAAGGTGGAAAATTTGTCGTCAATGGTCATGAGATCTCCGTTTTTGCTGAAAGGAATCCTGCTGACATTAAATGGGGTGAAATTTGCGCTGATTACGTGGTTGAATCTACTGGTATTTTTACTACTACGGAAAAGGCATCTGCCCATTTAGCAGGTACAGTTTAAAATCTTTTTTTAATACAAATCGTCAATTTCTTTGATTTTATACTAATTATAAAAATCTATCTTTTTAGGGGTTCGTATTTTTATTTTACTTGATTTATATTGTATAGTGATTTAAAAATCACATATTTATCAACATTAAATTTTTACTTTCATATATATTATCTTGTTTTTACTAGGGTGCTAAGAAGGTACACTTTATTTTACTGTATCTGTTTGTTCATATCTATTATATATATATTATTATTATTATTACCTTATTATTATAGGTTATCATTAGTGCACCAAGTGCCGATGCACCAATGTTTGTTTGCGGTGTAAATTTAGATGCCTATAAGCCCGAATATAAAGTGATCTCAAATGCATCTTGCACTACCAATTGTTTGGCCCCATTAGCCAAGGTTATTAATGATGAATTTGGTATCGTTGAAGGATTGATGACTACCGTTCATTCTACAACTGCCACGCAAAAAACTGTTGATGCTCCTTCCGGCAAGGTATAATTTATGAAAAGGTTAACTTAATAATTCTTAAATATTATTAACTCGTAATTAATATTATTTTAGGACTGGAGAGGAGGAAGAGGAGCATGTTTGTCATCTTTTTATTTAATTTTTCAAAATTTAATATAAAAAAATGTGTCCTATATAATCTTTTTTTTTTCGTTATTATTATTATTATAGCACAAAATATTATTCCCAGCTCGACAGGTGCTGCGAAAGCTGTCGGAAAAGTTCGTATTTATGTTAATGTTGTAGTCATATTGTATTCATATTGTAGTCATATTGTATTCATGTTGGTTTATTTCATTAGGTTATTCCAGCCTTGAATAAAAAACTTACTGGTATGTCCTTCCGTATTCCTACAACGGACGTATCCGTTGTTGACGTAACAATGCGTTTGGCAAAGGAAACAGACTACGAGACAATAAAGGCTTGCATGAAACGTGCTGCTGAAAACGAATTGAAAGGAATTCTTGCTTACACCGAGGATGATGTAACTATTAATTTAAAAAAAAAATTTTTTTTATTAAACTAATCCATTTTTAACACGTGGTTTTTTATCATTTATTAGGTTGTTTCCACTGATTTTATTGGTGACACTAACTCTTGCATTTTTGATGCTAAAGCTGGTTAGTTGAAATTAAATTTTAACCGAATGATCATAATCTTCTGGTGCTGATAAACTAATATTATCATTTGAATTTAGGAATACAATTAAACCCCACATTTGTAAAATTAATCGCATGGTATGATAATGAATGTAAGTAATTTTAATTCCTTTATACCTTTTTATATATATATATATATTTATATATACGCTTACATTTATTTTTTTTTCATTTTTGAATTAGATGGCTATTCTACCCGTGTTGTTGATTTGATTGCTCATATTGCCAAGGTGGATGCGCAAGCTTAAACAAGCAATAGGCTGCGAATAAATTATCTTCAGAATATTATATTCACAGATATAAGTATATATGTTAATACAAATCTATACAAAAGAGTTTAATAGCTATTATACGTTATGGTTGGCCATAACTATCTTTTGCTCCCAAAAAAATTTTTTTTTTGATAAATAATTGGATCTAAGAATTTAAATAAACAGTGAATGAATTTGATAAATTTCCAATCATATACTGCGAAATATTATGATGATATTAAAAATCACGAATTTGAATTTAAATGCCATCGAAGAATTAGCATCTCAAGAATTTTCAATCACGTGCATTGTACTCAATAAATGTTAAATATAAGTAATCATTTAATAAATTGTCGTCGAAATTAAATTGCTCTTTGAATTTTATCGAAACTAATCCCCTGATAAATACAGCTAAAAAAAGTTAAGTAAAATGTGATTAAAGTTAATCTTGAAGCAGCTAATCATCTTGTTATCACGACCGATCTAGTCAATCATGAAAAAGAGGACGTTTTCTGACAGAACCAGTCTATTCTTTTATATGGTTGATTACAAAAAAAGTTTGTAAATACTCTTAGATGGTATTTTACTTTTTAATCAATCAACCAGATTCTATATAAATACACTTCGTCGTCCACAAATGTCAATTATCAAATTAATTTAAAAAGTCGAATGTGATCAATCACGTGAGGAACACAATAACTTCGACGCGTAATACTTAAATATTTGATGACTTAGATAACTATGTAGACATCGTTACGGTTATTTGAAAATAATGAAGAACGCACATACAAATATGTAAATGGATACTCTTATGATTCTCCAGTTCTGCATTCTCCAATGCAGCTTTTTGTTAATATGTATGTATCCAAAATACGTACGTAGTGCTGCTTGTCTTGAGACATTTATACACCCTATAAAGTGTATACTCTTATTTATGCTTTTCTACCAAATTTTTTTTTAGATATAAAAAGTGAAAAGAAGTCCAAGGATGATATTGATAACGTATTAAATACCGCAGAAGAAAAACTTACTCGTAATGTCGGTTAAAAAAAAATCATTAAAAAGGTAAAAATATATATTACGTACGTAGCAATAATGAAAGATTTTTATTACTTGTTATATTTTTAACAATTTATTTTTTTATTTTATTTTATTTAGTGAACGCCAATTACGTCAATAATAATATCATCAATTTATTTTTAGATTTGGTCATATTCACTTTATTATTTTTAGTTTTGGACACATTCATTTTAAAAATATGTTAATTTTTTTATACGTACGTATCGGTAACTTTCCTTCTTAATACTCTAGTCACTTAGTTTGACTACAATCTTTAGATCATTTTAATTCCTGGGTAATTGTAGCGTAATAGTTAGAAGATTGTGTACAAGGTTGTGCTCCGGATGATCATGTGATGGTCCGAAGATGAACAAATTTAATACTCAAACTCCTCTTGACGCGATTAATTTATCAGTTAATTTTTTACTTTTAATTACATATATTACTTAGGCCGATTTTTAGTATAATTATCAAACTTATTATCGTTATAATTGAAGTTACCTTAATTAATATTATATTTTACGTTTGTAAAGCAACTTTAATATCAGTTAAAAGCTCTTTATTGTTTAAATAACATTTCAATACTTATTAGTATTTTCATAAGGCAAAATTTTCTTAGTTCTTTATATAATGTTATTTTTTATTATCAAAAAAATTATAATCAACCTTTTTATACCGAATTGTAAGTTCATTAAAGCCCATAGCATTTTTATAACGAGCTATTTATTATCTGTTATATAATTTGAAAATTTTAAGTTATTTATTGCATTTGAATATACAAATTTTATCACATCTGTTACCAAGGATTATGTATGATGGTATTAAGATATTGGCTTTATTTTGTTGGTGTTAATAAACCAGTTGAGATTGAAAATGCCATTAATATTTTTAATTTTGGTAATTTCATCTACATACGTACAAATTTTCTAATATACGTACGTATACGTACATAGTGCATCTTTAGTCTTTGAGTAATTCAATTTTTGGCATATAGAATACTTAATACGTATTCATGCAATAATGCTAAATAGCGGGCATGGGCGTTATTTCAAGAATTGCATCCCCTAAGAATAGTTTCGAAATAACGCCCACGCGCGTCCATAATGCACATCTCATGTAACATATTAGTGGATTATAATATACGTAGTAACAATCAAATTTTTTGAAATTGACCCATTATCTCGAAATAATGCACTTGAGTGTATTTCGAGGTGATTAAAAATAACGCGCAGATGCTGATTAATTAGAAATCACTGCTAAATTAGTACGTATACACTTATGGATTGGGAACAGTTTATACGTAAGTAAAAAAAAAAATGTTTCTTCAGGCTATGCAGGGTCTGTTTTTTTATCGAGGATGCAATTTCCGCAAACAATATTTTATAAACTGTGCGTTTGATTTGATCGCTTATAACCGAGTTTAATTCATCATTTTTCGAGTCAACAAGGATAACTCAAAAAAATGCTAAATGATTTTATATTGTACTAGTAAACGAGAACCGTTGGCCTAGATTATTAGAATGTCTGTTTTTTGTGTTTAAGATACTCTTTTTTATGTCATGTAATTCATCAATTTTATGTACACCATTAGAATCTTACTAAAATCAATAAGAAGTTCTAAGGTCGCCAATAAGTAAGGTTGTTATCTTTTAATGTTCAGATAAAATAATTACATAATAAGATATGAAATCATATAACTTAGCTTTCGACTGATGACGATGTCAGAGCCATCAATTCAAAATTATATAGTTTGATTAAAAAATGACGTAAACAATTAATGTAAAAATATCAAACGAGATCGCTCAGGACACATTTAGGGTTGTAAAAATATTATACGTACAGTATAATGGCATTGGTTAAGATACGTATACGTAATATAGATTACTCAATAAAATTTAGTCATAATAATTAATAATACGTACTAACTGCTAATGATTTAAAAAAACATAACAATCTCTTATAGAGGCTAATTGTGGTAATAAAAAACTGATACGTATTACGTATACAGTACAATAGCATTGGTTAAAATACGTATATGTAATACGTATAGATTAATCAATAAAATTTAGTCATACGTATTAATTAATAATACTAACTGCTAATGATTTAAAAAACATAACAATCTCTTATATAGAGACTAATTGTTGTAATGAGTAAAAACATAACAATCTCTTATAGAGGCTAATTGTGGTACGTAATGATAAAAAACTGATACGTATTATATCATATATATACTGTATGTAACTCATATGTTATTACACCGTTATTATACATATTATACCGCATAATAACCGGCTATTATACCAAAAATATATTATACCGTATAATTACATCCCTAAACACATTGTTTTTACTACAGTACCGGACAGCATACAAACATAGTGCAGTGCAAGTGATTTGATCCACTAATTAAGATTTTTTATCGGATCTGCACACTATATTAATTAGTAGATCATCACTATACGCATCATCTGCACTATGTTTGTAATACCGATGATAGACAGACATGACATCCGCTCTATACATATAGTGCGCCAATTTTTAATGCTTACATAATCAATTCTGATTGACTAAATTTGGGGTGGTTGATTCTGATTGGTTAATGAACCATCTTTTTTTTAAAACGCCAATTATAAAACTTTAACTCAAAAAATAACGAGGGGTTTTTTGATTTAACTGGTTTTGAGAAAGTTATAATGATTTATTATTTAAGAAAGTTATAATGATTTAAAGTTTATTAATAATAAAAAGTGGGTGATCTGAACCGAGAAAAATTTCCTTAATCGGTTAACCGAACTGAATTATTTCATTCAACCGGTTGCCAACCGGTTAAGATTAATTTTCTTTTGACCGATTACAGTTGTTTTCATAAATTCTGGAACAACTGCTTATCGATTCGGTCATCGGCAATTTTTTCAGTTGTTCCAGAATTTATGAAAACAGCTGTAAGAATTTCCTCAACCGGTTAACCAAATTTATTCGGTTCAGCTCGATTATTATAGCCCAACCGATTCAAACAATAATAAATAATTTCACATGATTATGCCTGCAATCTACGTATAAATATTTGTTTAAACAGACAGACACTTAATCCTTGTGCACACCCAAACTCGAGAAAAAAGTTTTATAAATTGGTTTCCCTTCACACCTGATCCTTGTGCACACCCATATCATCATGAATGTTTGAAAATTTTAATCCAAACTCGAGAAAAAAGTTTTATAACTTGTTCAATTTGTCGATATTAAATAACAAGAGAAGAAATTGATGATTGTATTATTCAAAGAAGCCCCACTTTTATTGTAGATTCAAGAGAAAATTACTTGTCTCAAAAGGGTGATAGAATTCTAGATGAAAAGAAGATTTGCTTATCCCCTTGTGCACACTTACGATTACAAGAAATTATTCATAAAAAAGATAACCAAACATCAAAGTAGCATCTTGCGAAGAACGCTCCTTGACAATAACTGCACACAATATCATTACATTCATGTAATTTGCAACAATTTGCGCATGTATTTTCTTACAAAGAACACAGAGTGTCCTCCTTCTATATATTCGAAAATGTGTCCGATGCCTTTCTAACCTAGGTTAACAATCCAAGTCCTAGGTCAAGATTCCACCAGCTATTCCTCAATTATTCTGCAGATACAAAAATCGAAATGATAAAGGGGATAAGCAAAAACGTAGTGGGGCTTCTTTGAATAATATAATCATCAATTTCTTCTCTTGTACATTTAAGTAAAAATAATCATAAAAGCAAGAATAATAATTAAAATGATTGAAATAATGATAAATAAAAATATTATAAAAAATTTTAATACAAATTCAAACCAGTCTTGAAGTATAAATAGTAATCTAAATGTTATAAACTACAAGTTATTTCATATCGACAAATTGAACAATTTATAAAATTTTTATCTCGATTTTGAATTAAATTTTTTAAACATTCACGATGATATGGATTATTATAATAATAATATTCATTAGCTACTTGAAAACTTTGACCAATAAAATTCCAATTTATGATTATTATTTGCAAGAGAAGTAACTGAGCTCTATATGAGCATACTCTAACGTATTCATGATATTTACAAGATTGAGTTTTTTCTCCTGCACAAGATCTACTGATTCTGAAGAAAGGGTTAATTATATACCTTAGTAAAAAAACTTTGTAAAGGAATGGAAATTATTATAAGAATGTGGGTCTATTTCTACTCAATATACCTTTTTTTTAAGGCCCTAAGTCGGTTGGACAATTAATTTTTGTAATCTCTTAGACTCAGTACAGTTATTTATTAATGTAAAGTTTTTTTTTTCATTTAAATAACAAATATAATATGTTTCCAATGCGAACATTCAACTGTGATATATGCCAGATGTCAATTAATATATCGTATTGTTTTTATTAAATATTATTTAATCAAAGAAACTATGCATAAATGGCAATTTAATATTAATTAAATTCACAATTAAACACTAATTAGAGATTTAAGAGCGAAAGGATGTGATAGGTTCCAAACATGGATATGGAAATATCAATCCTTTATTGTAATTTAAAATTAATTGTCATACAGACTTATTAATTTTTACAATAAATAAAAATTTCGACATTATTACAGGTAAACGAAATTTCGATTATTGAAAGTGTCAGAATAAAAATGTGTGAATATTCGAAGCAATTCGTTTAAGTATGTATCATGTAATAAGTTTCTTGAAATTTTAGCAAATTACGTTATTTTGGTTTGCAAATATTTATTTATAATACGTATAAATATTTTTTTTTTTAAAAAAAAAAATCAATATACGAATAAATGACTTATTTTAATTATTATACAAATATTATTAATTAAATAACATAAAGTGTATTATTTCTTAACCACCCAATTACATTTACACAACGAGCTAATATTAAATTAATGTAATATATGAGCATTAAGCTATAATATAATAAACGGTAACATATAAAGATCAAACTTACTTACATTGATTATCGCGTCATGTGTGCTACTTCTAACTTTTCGAAATGTTTTCGTGCAACGCTAATATTCATTTGAGTTGCAGCTGATTCTAAACAATTTATATTTAAGTAAAAAATTTTGAAATATATTATAATAAAGATTTACAAAATAACATACCAACAGTTGGATCTGACATAATAACCATAACATATGTGTTTGTGGTTAAAACGTCAAAAAAAGCGGCAAAATTCGCCTGTCGAATTTCCATGCTCCTAAATTGTGCCTGAGCTTTACTATAAAATATCAAATATTAATTTAATTGTTAAGACTATATTTGCATAATTGACTAAATTTCATAATAAAATCGAATATACTTACCTACAACTCAATTTGAATTGCTTCATATAATTACTAATTTTCTCAAATCTATGCACATCCGTATGTTCGATTCGTGTAGAATGAGAAATAACTAAGAATGTAGTTCGCTCAAACAACACAACTTCATCTGCTTCACATATTGTGGCGAAATTCTGAAGGTGTGACTCGAGCAATCTTACATTTGGAATTAAAGAGTGAACTATTGAAGACCAAGCCTATAATCAACCATATCGTTTATATAATAAGAATAAATGATAAATAAACAAATAAATATATTTAATTAACTTGATTTTATATTTACTTTATAAAGTGTCTCATCCCATATGGATGTTGCGAATGCCGTGATTTTTAAAGGTTCAGATCGTGTTTTTAGTTCATTGAGCCTTTCGGTAAATATCTAAATGAAAATATATATATAAATTAAAAAAGTTTAATATATTATCTCAAAGAAGGAAACATAGATAAAATATATATATATTATTTTTTATTACTCGAGATCTTAATTCTTCTTGTACTAAGTCCATCTTGTGTATCAAGCAAAAAATCTTTGCATCTTTAGAATTTGCTAATATCGCCTCGAGGCAATCTTGGTAATAATGCATATCTCTTTCGATCTCTCTAGATTCTACGTCAAAGACATAGATGAGTACTTCAACGTTACGAAAAATATGCTCACGTTGGGTAGCAAAGTAATTTTCCATAAACGTTTCTTGACTAAAAAATTAAAAAGTAACAAAAAATTTATCTAATTCGCACAAAAATCAAATAACAATTAGTACTAACTTACCCGCCACAATCCCATAAATTTAGAACCAAGTTACCAAGGAACCGAACACGAGAATTTTCAACATCAACTGTTTTAATTGACTGGTTAGACAACAAAAATTATAGAATTCATGAAAAAAACAAAGGTCAAATCCTAACTTGTTGCACCAAGACGGCGTGTATCTCTCGCGACATAATTATGAAATATAATGCTTCTCATAGAGGTCTTTCCTGACCCACTTTTTCCCATTAAAAGGACCTAAGAAATCGGGATCGGAAAACATAGTGTTAAAAAAACGAAATACTACGGTATCTTAAAATATTGGACAAAAAGTTGCACAATAAATTTATTGAACCTTTTTATTCATATTATAAAGAAGTGTAGGAATAAATCAAGAAAACAACTGATAACGATAATAATATTATTAATTTCTATCTAATTTATAATTGGTAGGATCTATCGCCATGGGTAACAGTAACACCCAACCATGAATGGTTCGAAATGCATATCAGATATTGTATCTATCAAAGAAATTTCAGATAATGAAACAATTTAACGAATACGACATCTGGTTTTTAGATAAAACAACGAATCTCCTTTTTTCAATATGCCGATATAATAGAGAGAAATATAACTCAACAGTCAACCTTTTCCGTATAATTTATGCTACGCCCAAAGCCACGTGCTCTCTCAATTCTGGAGACAAAATTTGAGTAAATTCTCGAGACTTTCCGAGGGTAAAGTCGGATAATATAGGTGATCATAGATACCTTTTGCATTTTTACCAATTTCTGAGTTGCTCGAAGTGGTTTCAGTAACGTCTGTATTCAGTAATAGTAACATCTGTAATGCAGATTTGGCAAAAAAAAATTTAATTAATTTGATTGGTTAACTTTATGATCACATGATAACTTAATTGGTTGGAAAAATTATAAGTAGTGAGTGCTCAACAATTAGTTGCATCAAAAGTTTGTTTTAAAAAATTGATTAATTTGCCAAGTTTAACCAACTTTTCGATTAATCAATTTTCGATTCATATCGCTTGCTATACTTACAAACCCCTACAAAACCATACAAAGGAAACTCTGCCGTTTTTTTGACATACTAAAATTTTTTGACATTACTTTCGACATATTAAAATATTTTGACATCCAAACTTATTTTCGGCAATACTATGATAAATTATTTATGATTTTCATTGTCAAAAATAAATTTCGCCATTTAAATTTACGTTAAAAGCAAAATATTTTAGACACATGTATACCACAAACGCGTGGTATAGGACTCACGGGTATCACCCGCCCTTTGATATATGGTTTGTATTAATGTGGGTTACTTTCCTTATTATGGTGACAGGATACTTTGGATTTTCGCTTAAATTTATAGAAGACGACAAATATTATGCAAAAGAATTCTTTATTGAAGACGGAAAAATACATAATGTTCATCGACAAAAATCCACTTGGAGTTTCCTAGGAATTCTGTCTTCTTTTATTATAATTTTCACAAGCATGAAAATTTCGTTGACTGATACATCCGATAAAAGAGTTATGAGAGAGAGCAAAGAAAGAGACATGACATATTCTATGGTGAAGGGAATACCTGTTGTTGTAGATGGCTGGTGTTGTATCTGTAGGTCCAATGTGTAAGTATTAAAATTTTATTATTATTATGATTTTTTCTTTGGTTCTAACATCATAATTTATATTTTTATTGGCTTTTTAGAGGATCAGGTACAAGACACTGTAAATTTTGTAATAAGGTAAATGATTATTAATATTAATGTTCTACATCTCGTTATATACCGCGTTAACATATTATCTATAGTGCATACAAGGTTATGACCACCATTGTCAATGGTTGAATTGTTGTATCGCAGAGTCTAATTATCGGTAACTTTAATTTTAGATTTAATTCAAATTCTAAGATACAATTGATAATTTATAATCTATTCATTTATAGAACATTTATATTATTCGTTATATCAACGCTTTTCGCGTCCTTTATGAGCCTTTTGCTCGCAGTTAATGCAATTGAAATGTATTTTAATTCAGAAAGTAAAAATTACTATGAATTAAATTGTATGTATTAAAATGTTCTTTTTTTATACCTTTGTATATATTTCTTATGTAATTAATTTGATTCTCTTTATTTAGTACACAAGATACTTCCATCTTCAACATTAAACACGGTCATCCTTGGATTATTTATAAATATTTTTTTGATAATTTTAAGCTCAGTAATTATAGCATTTGTCGGTCATTTGTTATTTTTCCACATAAGGCTATGTAAGTATCATAAAATATGTCAGATATTTATGAAATATATCACTCTTCTCTAACACTACTTTTAGATTTAATGGATATGACAACCGTAGAATATTTAAGTCATCAACAGCAAAGGAAATATTACAGCGATAATTATGAGGAGGAGGATGATGAAAATCCATGGAGAAGACCATATTATCATAATCCATGGAAAAGGTGGATAATGAGCATAGTTAGAAAAGTCTGCAAAGTACGTCTCAATTTTCTATTTCGTATTAATATAACTTTGCATATATTAGCGCTAATTTGACATTTTATATTATTTAGTTATCGAAATGTTGTACAAGGAGAAATATGAATCACAAGTCTAGAGATAGGTTCGAATATGTATATAATGTGTAAATGGTTTATATAGCGATTTTGGGATGATGTGATGGTATTTAATTTCTCGCAGGTTTCGAGAATTCTTATTACTGTACTTTATGAATTTATAGTATATTTATTATTATCCATATTTGTACTTTTATTTTTATTTAGTAAATACAAGTCCCGTATACTTTGTAATCACTTGGTTTATCTCTAAATACTGTAATATTCAGAAAGTGCTATAATTTCTGGTCGCAACTTGGGCATCTAAAACTTCAAGAACCTTGGGTGCTGTTCAATAGAAAAAGGGGAAATCTCTTTTTTTATTGAACAGTGCCTATATACTATATAAAAATAATAAACCTGTATTTCTACCAGAAAGCTTGCTTGAATTAAAAAAAATTATGGAAACTTGAATTAACCAGTTATTGTTCGGAGAAAATTATTTCATTTACTAAATATAGAAATATATTTTGAATTCTGTAATCTACAAAAAACTTGATCGCTTTTTGATTAACGTTTAATTTAAACTGCAAATCAATCTTTTGTAATATCTATATATGGCTAGACTATATAATTAATAATAGAGAGAATCTAGCGTTTCAAGAATCAACCTATTTTAAGAAAAATGTATCTAAGAGACTTGAGTTTTAATATTAATTTTTTACCTTTTTCTTTTAATATACAATATATGTTTTATAAGGTGAAGGGAGGTAATTTGACGGAGTTAACATTTATCGAAATTCTCCAATAGTAAACCTATTAAAAATATTAAAAATTACAAATTTTATTTCAAAATCTAATAAAATTCTAAAATAAAAAAAAATAAAGCAAGTTGTCTTGCATTTGCGCAACTTTATTAGTGCATCGGTCGGGAGGGTAAGTGGCGGATCAACATAAAATTAACGAAGCAACAACAATTAGGCAGTCTTACACGCTTCCTATTAAAGGGTATTTGTGTGATTATTTTGCAATCCGTTGATCAGAATCGAATGTTTTATGCACAACTCGATTCATCCTGTAAATGGTATAAGAATCATTAATTTCCAATTGATAAAATTGTGTGTAAACTTTAATACAATATAAGTTGACTCACCCATCTCCGTCAAATTACCTCCCTTCACTTACAGTATATACTGTATTATTTATTAGTTTTCAAAAATCAGAATATAAATAAATATATCATTAAATATCTAGAACATCGTAAGGGGCTTAAATAACTTCATGGACTATAAGTCCGTGATATAGTAGTAGATAAACAATATGAAAAAATAAATAAATAAATATTATAAACAAATTACTGTATATAATTATTAATAAAAAATTAAGTTTGTAAATAATACAAAACACTTTTCTTTATACATAAAAATTGTTTAGTTTTTATTAAGGCGGTTTGAAGTTACAATTTCGTTTAACGTTCTCCCACCGCCCCAGGAGCTCCCCCCTGAAATTAAACAAGCCAATAGAACGTCCGTGCATCTTTGAGATTTCAATAAATCATGCGACTATAAACCATCAATAATAATAGATATTTTTGAGATGTTATATAATGTTTTTTTAATTTGACCCCCTCCCCCACTGCCCTTAAGCTTCGAAAGGAACGTTAAACGAAATTATAACTTCAAATACTGTAGTCTAACTTGCAATTATTAAACAAATAAATAATTAGATTAAAAGCTAAACATATATTTATAATTATTTAATATAAAAGTTTAATTTTTTTTTTTTTTTTTAGCAATCCTGCCTTTATTATTTACTAGCAACAACGAAGTTTTATGCTTAAGCTTAATTATATATATTTATATATAGTAAAACTTTTCTAATCCAAATAATGTCTACAAAAAAAATTCTCAAAATTTTGGGTTAGAACTTATTACTAAAACACACTACCCTAACCCTAACACACATTTAGTTTTTTATAACTATGTATAATATGCTTAGATGTAATTTGCCAATTAACTATTTATCTTTGTTAGAATTTAAACTTATAGTTTGTTTGCTCTCTATCACTAATAGGCTGTTACTGGCCTTGTTAGAATTGTAATTCTTTTTTTAAATCTTTTCTTTTTTATAAAGAGCAATAAAAAAAAAGAGAAAATAAAAACTATTTGTCAAGAAAAAAAAATAATAATAATAAAATATGTAATGATATAAAAAAAGAAAAAAAAAATACCAAATACTAACAAGAAAAAAAAACAAAACAAATAAAGTTAAATGAAAAATAAAAACAAAAAAAATATATAATAAATACACTATTTTAGCCTATATTAGACTTAGATAAAAACAGCATAGCAGACATTTGATTTGATTGGCTTAAAATCACTAGATTACACAATATAAAAAAAATTTTAAAGTAATTCTTACTATGAAAATCATATTGTTAATTGGCAACTCATAGTTTTGTATAATAAAATTTTTTTAAAACATATTATAGTGTTCTTTAACCTCTTATATATCTTTTGGAAAAAAAGATTAGTATAGATTATTATCTTTAAAAACTTTACTTAGGAGGCAAATTTAGGCAAGTAATATAGTAATACAGCATATAACAAATAGATATTTAACTTTTTTTGCTTTCAAACTCAATGCTTTGATTTAAGCAACTAATGATGTGGTAATACTTATATTTAAAACATCTCACCCATTCTTTATTTCATACTGCTTAATTTATTATTATTAAAGTGTAATTTTTTTTTTAATTTAGCAGTCTTGTCTTTACTGTTTATTAGTACTCTAAGGTATTGTGGTTACAAATATACATATATATTTACAACTATTTAATTAATCACAGTTAAGACTCATCCAGTTACTAACTTAGTATTTATATATATTAGTGAAATATATTAATGTAAACTTATACAAGTTATTACGCCCCAAAATATTGTGCAATAATTACGGTCTAGGCACAATATTGCGCAATATTTCAAATTAATTCAAAACAATTTGAAATAAATATAAATACATCAAAACAGCAAAATATTTATAAACTAAAAGATAGCTACTAATGCATAAAAAAAGCTAATCAATTTGAATTTATCAAATACTATTTAAACAATTTCAGGGTATTTTGAATTAATTTGAAATAAATTAAATAAAAATATGAATAATAGGAAATATATTTAAATGCAATAATTATGTAATTTATTAAATATTTTCGAATTATTTCGAAAAAAAGCTAAATTTATAACCTTTATTTAAATAAACAAAATATAAATTTTATAACTTAAAATATATATATATATATTTTTTTTTTTTTTTAATTCTTTGACAGTCTTGTTGGTGCTCAAATACAAATTATATTACTATTAGACTAAAAACAA
>CAJVPY010000716.1:0-24051 GCA_910591965.1 Dentiscutata erythropus
AACTCAAACAGTTTGCAAACTTTGAAATCAAATCAAACCAAACTTATAATTAAGATTTGAGTTTGGTTTGAGTTTGATTTGAGTTTGAAATTAGTAAAAATTTGAGTTTGAGTTTGGTTGATTTGAAGTTTGATTAAACTCCAAACTCAAATCTCGGAACACTAGGTAACCTACTTAAATAGATAACCAGAAATTGTACATGTAGCTAGTTGTACTTTTATTATAATCTGAAATAATACTTCTAATAAAAAGATATAATTAAAGAGATTACCTTAATTCTTAAAATAATAATAATAATTTTTAAAAATTTTTTTAATAAAGTTAATAAAACAAATCTAAAATTAAATATTTTACTTGAAAGATACAGTATATACAGTAGCTAAAATTTTATAGCAAATTTGCCTGCGTTACAAATTAAGGGATAATATGGTTATTTCGAAGGGTTTTATATAAAAAATTTAGCTGTGCCAAAATGTTTGCTAAAAATATAATTTTTTAAAAATAATTTAGACCCCCATGTATAGCCATAACTAGTTAAGGCTTAATGCTAGGTTTTTCTTGCAAAAGATACATCTCTATATACTTATAAATACTTCACTTCATAGATTTAAAATTTTATTGTTTTATTAAAAATATACTAAAATAGTTTAATTAGGTGAAAAATTAAAAAATCATGTATGTACAAAATTTCACAAATCCTTTACTGTATTTACTAATGTTAATTTCCTCATTTTCATTATCAATGACTCTTGCATATGCTCTCAAACCAGATGCTAACAAAACAGTAGTATTGGTGCTAGATAATTTATTGAGCTGGATTTGTTGTGACTAGATACTAACAATTGATTTTTACGCGTATATGCCCATTCTTTGACAATTTAGTTTACAGTTATCTATACAATTACGGATTTGCTTTGTTTAAGTTTGGGAGGTAATTTTCAATTACTGTATCTCTTTTATAAGGCTGTAAGGGGTTCTATATATTGCATAAACTAGAAAACAGGTGCTGAAATACTATAGTGATTTGCCGGCGTTGATGCTTATTGTTTGAAGTATCTTTTTGATACATCACTATCGAATAAAAATATATTATAAATATACCATAGGTCAATAATGATACTTATTGTATGGTTCAACCCTGTGCTGAAGCCAAAAATTTCATTACAGTAAAAAAAAAAATTGCGATGATAATCTGATCTAAAAATAGATGCGGACATAAACAAAATCTGGTCTATGACTACACCATTAAGTCCTCGCACAATTATATTTTTGATATAGATCTATATATAAAAATCCACCTAACTGCTTCCCCTTTTATAAGTTAGTCGAGCACTATAACATCATTTAAGTTCTGCGAGCGTTTATTAATTTGTTTTAATGTTTGTTTGATCTCATTATCCAACGTCGCATTACTTGGATCAAATTTTTTTGCCTCATAGAAATCATCAAGTGATTTTTCATACTTGCCCATCCGATAATAAGCCATTCCACGATTAGTTAATGCATTTACATTACTTGGTTTGAATTCTAATGATTTATTGAAATCTTCAAGTGATCGGTTATATTCTTTCATCCGATAATAAGTTATTCCACGCTTATTTAATGCGAGAGCATTATCTGGTTCTATTTCTAATGACTTATCTAAATCAACAAGTGATTCTTCATATCTTCCCATCTCCTGATAAGTTAATCCACGATTATACAACGTTGTAGTATTATTTGGCACTATTTCTAATGACTTATCTAAATCTGAAAGTGATTCTTCATATCTGCCCATTTCACAATAAACATTTCCACGATTATTTAACGTGAGCGCATTATCTGGCTTGATTTCTAATGACTTATTGAAATCTGCAAGCGATTCTCCATATCTTTCCATTTCTTGATAAGTTAATCCACGATCATTTAACGTGAACGCATTGTCTGGCTCGATTTCTAATGATTTATTGAAATCTGCAAGTGATTCTTCATACTTTTCCATCTCTTGATAAGTCAATCCACGAATACTAAATGTTATGGCATTGTTTGGACTGATTTTTAATGACTTATTTAAATCTGCAAGTGATTCCTCATGTTTGCCTAAGTGCCGATATGTTGTTCCACGATTATTCAATGTAGTTGCATTATTTGGGTCAATTTCTAATGATTTATTTAAATATTCAAGTGATTCTTCATATTTGCCCATTCGTTGACACTCTAATCCACGATCATTAAATTTCATAGCATCATTTGTATGTGAAATTTCGTATTTGTCGATGTCACTTAAATTAATAAGTGATCTTTCATTTAAGTCATATGTTATAGCATCGCCTGAATTGGTTCCAAATATTTTATCTAAACCTGCAAGCGATTCATTCAATTCTTTAAAAAGCAAATTACTAGTTTGTGAAGTACATGGACTCTGAGAAAAATCAATTTTAATTTGATTTAAATCCGAATAAACTTTTTGAATAGTTGGGCGTCTATCAGGATTAGCCTGCCAACAATCTTTAATTTAAAAAAAAATTAACACAATTTTTGTGGATTTAAAAAATCACTTTAAAAACTTTTTGTACCTTTATAAATCTTAGCATATGCTGGTGGGGTTCCTTCAATTTCTTTTTCTCGTTCGCCATTCATAATATTTAAAATCAATGGAATTTCACCATCATTCTTAAAGGGAGGAAAACCACTAGATATTTCCCAAATAAGGACACCAACACTATATATATCTGATTTTTTATCAAATCTAAATTTTTTTTCATTTTCATTCCTTTTCCTTTTTTTTGGATCAAAACTTTGTGGATCTATATATGGAACAACTCCACGAAGATTTGAATTTGAGCTTGTAATCTCATCTAATCTCTTTGAAAGTCCAAAGTCTGCAAGTTTAATATTCCTTTGATGAATAAGTATATTATTTGAATGCTATTTAAGTATTTAGAAAATAAAGTTAGATTAATATACAACGTTTGTGTCCGAAGAAATACTCTGCTTGCTCCGGACAATGAAAGTGATACCAAAAAGTTTATCACCACAATATTTACCATTATTCGCAATATGAGCAATAAAATCGCTTAATAAACTATGGTGATAAACTTTTGATTCATTTTATATATTTTATGAAAATTACCAGATCACGATGCACAATTTCTTCAGCATGCAAACATCTAATTGCGTCGGCAATCTGCAAAGAGAGATTAATTTTATCGACCCAGGAGAGATGTCTAAAGTAATTTTGTAAATAAGATCTTAAAGTTCCATCTTCGGCATATTCAAGAACAAGCATGTAATTAGTAAAGCTCGAGTTTGTCTTATCTGTAAATTATATAAATAAGGTTAATAAATGTAGTATGCCAAAAAGAGAAATAAATATAGTAACTATATAAATAAATTAATTATGTAGCCTTACCTTCTTTTTTGGTAACACCAAGTAGACGAATAATATTAGAATGTACATTTACTTTGCGATGTAGTTTAAGCTATGCGTTCGTATTTTATTATATTAGCATGGATACAAAATTTAATTATGAAGAATAAGCAATTACCTCATTAACAACTTCTTTCACAATGTTTTTCTTTTTAAACAATTTTAGTGCAACAGTAGCTTTATCATTCCCTAAAACAGCACGGTAAACATCACCATATCCTCCAGTTCCAATGAGTACAATGTCTCTAAAGTTAGAATATTTATAAAATTCAATAGATTCATCAGTAAGACATTTTTGAATTAATTCCTCAGAGCGATTCATAGTTTAGGATAGGAATTTTACATTTTGGCACTTGCATAAATATGAGACTTTATTTAACGTCGTATAGAAAACATTAAGTGACACAATATCTAAAAGTATTCATAATGGACATTAGAATATGAAATAACATAACATACAGCATGACCGTAACTAGGGATAGCTACCAATTTTACTCGAATTTATAAATTATAGGTATTTTCGGAATTCTGTGAATCTGTCCATACAAAACACTAGAGTAAGTCATAAGTAGAGATTGCATCCGTTGGGAAAACCTCTACCCAGGTATTATTAATTATCCGGATAAATTACTATGTTACATAACGATAATAGCAATTTTCTACCCGGGTACAATCCCTAGAATTATTGACCGAATTTTAATTTGGGCAGCAAATGGTAATATATATATAGTTAGTTAATGCTAGATTAGATAATATATTATAGATTCGTCAAATTAATTACATGATGGCTAAGCCGAATTTCCGAAAAATCGACCGACTTAGCCGATTAAGCTATCGGCTTATAACGTAATAGGTGAATCTGTGCCTAGTTTGTTGATTTTTTATTGTATATAACATAAAATATCTAACCAAACTTGTTGCTATTTAGCGTTAGATAAGCAATTTAAGCAAAGATATCTCAATGACAATCTAACCAAACTCGATTAAAATTTAATTCTATGTAGAAGTCAAATAAAAAAAATCGTGTTATCAAGATATCCACTCAAAATTCAAAAAACACAAATATAGAAGTTACGATAAATTTTATTGAAACTTTTAAGCGAAGATATCTCGGCAACTACTGAATGAAAATTTTTTTATATATTTATAGAATTCAAAATAAAATAAAAAATTGCCAAATTTGGTTGGGTGATCTTTGCTCGAAAATTTAGAAAAAAAATTTGACGTAGCTCCCATTTTGATAGACATTTTTAAACTTTTTATAATTTCGACAACCGCCTGATCAAATTTATTAAAAAAGTTTAAACGAAATTTTGCGTAATTTCTATTTTGATAAACATTTTTGTATTTTTGATACTTTAAGTGAAGATATCGCGGTTGCTTAAATTGAAAAAAATATCTAATAGCAACAAATTTGATTGGTTAGATGTTAATGTTACACGTAGAAAATCAACAAACCAGGCATAACAGCACAGAAGTTAAAACGTTTTCTACGGAAATTTACAAAATAAACGAAATAAGAAAAAAAAGGGTTATTACAAGCGACTCATTCATAAAATCCCCTTATTGTTGTATACATTTCTTAAAATATATTGTATACTGTATATGATTTTATGATTTCTAAAAATCATTGTGTATATAGTAATGATGGGTGACGCAACCACGTGATGCTAATTGTCACATGTTATTACTTATAAAAAATCAAATATTTTATAAGTAAAAGCATGTGACAATTAGCATCACGTGGTTGCGTCAACCATCATTAGTATATAGCGCAACAATAAAGTGATTGTAATAAACAGAGAAAGTGAAATGCCTGTAGATAGGTAGATGAATAAAATCTAAATATCAGATAATGACAATATGCTAATACTTATTCCGAAAGCACTAGTTCAAAAAGGGTTGATTTTATTGTAGGATCTCGAGCCAATTTATAAAAATAATTGGATTATGAAAGATTGTCATTAATGTTTGATAAATCAAATGAAGATATTCTCATGAACGAACAAGAGAACGTATTACCACAAATAAGTGGTAATAGCACTTTAAAAGGTAAACCTTTAATAGTTGGGAATACATGTCCAACATGTTCCTGGTATTATCCTCAATAGATCAAATAGATCAACAAAAAAGATGAACATAAAATTATCGTTATTGAAGCAATTCCATGTAAGGATTATATATATTTTTTTAAAAAAACTTGCTTTAAATAAGATCATGTGTTATAACCGGAAAACACATTAATTGAAAAGGCGTAACGGTCAATAGTAAAAAAGCTTAGTGTGTTTGGATCTCGAATACAAATTATAAAAATAATAGACCTTGTAACCTATCTGTGGCGAAATGCGGTAACTGATTAAATTGGCTTGAAATGGTTTACCAAATAACCAATTAGTCGACTGAAACTGGTTTAAATATCCAAATAACACAATTTTAACCGGCGCTAACCTATATCTCAGAATCAATTAACAATTTTTTTTCTACTACCTAATGAAGTTTTTCGATGCCATCACGTGTTCGAAAAACCTCCTTCTGTTAAACGAATTTCATGAAATTAAATTATACGTAATCGTGTAACTAACGATCTAACGCTAAAAATATTTATTCCATTTTTGTTGTCTTTTATATAGAGTTATTATACGTATAGAGTGTATATAATGAATTAACAATTTTATTTGGTTGTGCATGATATTCACTGAATAAGTCAACCTTTCACATGATGTTATGTTCGGGCATCCCGTGTTAATCAATGCAAATATATAAAAGATAACGCACGATAAAAAAAATCTATCTATTTCATAAAAATGTGTGGAATTTTTGCATATCTTAATTTTCTTAATGTTAAGGATAGAAAGACGATTATTGATATCCTTATAAATGGGTTGGCACGTCTAGAATATCGTGGTTATGACTCGGCAGGTTTGGCCGTGGACGGCAATGATTCAACTGAAGTACTTCTCTTTAAACAAGTTGGAAAAGTTGCTGCCTTGAAAAAATTAGTGTCAGAGCAAACTGTTGACTTTGAAAAAGAGTTTGTTAATCATTGTGCTATGGCTCATACTCGCTGGGCCACTCACGGTCAACCTTCAATGACTAATTCACATCCTCAACGTTCTGATCCCAAAAATGAATTCACCGTGGTTCATAATGGCATTATCACCAATTATAAAGAAATAAAAATCCTTCTTGAAAACAAAGGCTATCGTTTTGAATCTGATACTGATACTGAAGTTGTTGCTAAACTCGCAAAGTATTTGTATGATACTCGAAATCCTAATCAAGGATTAAGTTTTACCGCGCTTGTCAAAGATGTTGTTAAAAAATTGGTAAGATTCTTACTTATGCTGTCTTATTATACCTATTATACCTAATTCATTAATTTGAATTCATTTTTTAGGAAGGAGCATTTGCCTTGATCTTTAAGAGTATTCATTATCCACAAGAAATGGTAGCTACACGACGCGGGTCTCCTCTTTTGGTTGGTGTTAAAACTGCGAAAAAATTAAAAGTAGATTTTGTTGATGTCGAATTTAGTACAGGTAAACAATTAATTAATTAATTATATAAAGTTAACCATTTTCAACAATCTAATTAAATAATTTCTATTCTAATTTTTTGAAAAAAAAAAGAGGAAAAACTTCCAGTTCCAGAGTCAGGAAACCTATTGGCTTCAGGAAACCTATTGGCTCCTCCTACAGATAATGTACCAAGACTCAAACATAGTCAATCGCGCACTTTTCTTAGCGAAGATGGACTTCCTCAACCTATTGAATATTTCTTGGCGTCTGATCCATCCGCTGTTATAGAACACACAAAACGTGTCCTTTATCTTGAAGACGATGATATTGCTCACGTTAGTGAAGGAGGTTTGTTCGCTGATCATAATATATATTTATTGATTATATAGAACTTAAACGTAAATATTAAACACGCACTTTTTCAATAGAATTACATATTCACCGTTTAAAGAGTGATGACGGAAGATCAGCTGTTCGTTCTATCCAAACCTTGGAATTAGAATTGGCCAAAATTATGAAAGGTTCTTTCGATCATTTTATGCAAAAGGAAATTTTTGAACAACCAGAATCAGTGGTCAATACTATGCGTGGCCGTGTCAACTTTGATTCTCATAAGGTTACCCTTGGCGGTCTTAAAGTATATTTGGCAACAATTCGAAGATGTAGACGTATAGTATTTTGTGCCTGTGGTACAAGCTACCATTCGTGTGTGGCTGTAAGTATATTTAATTATCAATATTTCAGGAAAATATTAAAATAACAAATATCTTTATTAGACCAGAGCTATTTTCGAAGAATTAACGGAAATTCCTGTTTCTGTGGAGCTAGCTAGTGATTTTTTGGATAGAAAGACTCCTATATTCAGAGATGATGTTTGTGTTTTTGTATCACAGTCTGGAGAGACAGCAGATACCATACTTGCTTTACGATATTGTCTCGAACGTGGTGCTCTTTGTCTTGGTATAACAAATACTGTTGGTTCAACTATCTCGCGTGAAACACATTGTGGTGTCCATATTAATGCTGGTCCTGAAATCGGTGTTGCATCTACTAAGGTATATAAACGTTTAATTTTATAATAAAATTATGTTATTACTAACTTTGATATATAATTTTATTTTACTAGGCATATACTTCTCAATTTATTGCTTTATTGATGATGGCTATTCAATTGAGTGAAGATCGTACATCCATGACACAGAGACGAAATGATATTATTGAAGAACTTAAGAAGCTGCCAGAATATATTAAACAAGTTCTCAGTATTGACAATGAACTAAAACAACTTGCTAAAAATGATCTTAATAAAGAAAAAAGTCTTTTGATTATGGGTCGTGGTTTCCAAAATGCTACTTGCTTAGAGGGAGCTTTGAAAATAAAGGAAGTTTCATACATGCATTCTGAAGGTATTTTAGCTGGTGAATTGAAACATGGACCTTTGGCACTTATCGATTCGGATATGCCTGTTATTCTTATTATGACTAAGGATTCTTTATACCCTGTAAGCCTTTTTTTAACTCGCATTATTTGAGAGAGACGTATTATTTATATTTTTTGCGTTTAATTAACAGAAAGTGCAGAGCGCACTTCAACAAGTCACTGCTCGCAAGGGTAAACCGATTATTATCTGCAATGAAGGTGATGATGGTATAGAAATTCATTATGAGAAAATTCGTGTACCCCAAACTGTAGACTGCCTACAAGGTATTCTTACAATAATTCCTTTGCAATTACTGGCTTATCATTTGGCTGTATTGCGTGGAATTGATGTCGATTTCCCTCGGAATTTGGCTAAATCTGTAAGTATCAGTTGAATGTTCACGTTAAACATCTCCACATTAATTGGCATCCTACCTTATTATTAACAAAAAATAATCCTTTTAGGTAACGGTCGAATAATTTCAAAGTTAATATATGGTTGTCTTAAAATAATGTAAATATTATGGCATTACCTGCCTTATATATATATTTTTTCTCAGTTCTATTTAACTTGATTTCCAAGCAAATTAGGTAATTTGCTTAACAAATTTGTTTCACATATTTACAATCATGGACTTTATTGATTCAATGGGTTGGATTCTTAAAAGAATTTATGTATTATTTATTTATTTATTGATTGATTGATTGATTGATTTATTGATTTATTTATTTGTTGATTTGTTGATTTATTTTATTCTTTTCAATAAAAGAATTATGGATTACTATTTCAATGTTGTATTTTGAACACCGCCTGTTATTTATTCATAGTTTGTCTCAAAACTTTTACTCATTATAAATGAAATTTTCGTTGTTAGTTATTAGGATTTATCTTCGAATTCGGATGCACTTTTACGCAGTTTGCACTTATCAGTATCAACTTGTTCATTCCAGCGTTCCATTCTAATTCGTATTTGAAAGTTCAAAGCAAATATATAATGATCAATGATTGAGCCAATAGGTACATGACAATAAACTATAAATAGTGGAAACTAAGATAATTGCAACCATTTGGTTCAATTAAACCAATTTCAGTCATCTGCCGCAACCTAAAGTAATCATGACCACTGAATACAAAGTGAGTCAAAGGAAGGATCCAATAATCTACTCTTCATAGAATCGTCCTTATGGATTTTGCTACAATGTGTGAATTTGGAAAATTATACAAATTTGATTTTTCCTCAGCATGTATTGAATAGGTGAACCAATTAATACCCTTGTTTTTCTTTGGTTATTGTGGTAGAGTTGTTCATAAATGAAATTGATCAATTCTTTAGGTTGATGACAAAGTTTTACCAATTAGTATCAACATTGTTACACGTGTAAATATAATTATTCTCAAATCATACTAAGGCGAATTCTTTTATTTGATTTTATATAAATCAGATAGATTTTCTTGAAAAGATTCTAAAACTTTATATATCAAGAGGTATGTTTTAATATGTATATTTTATTATTACTTAAATAGAAACGCACCATTATTGAACAGAACAAGAAAATACATTTATTATTTTTTTTGTCTATAAATGGTTGCAAGATTAAAAATAGATCTGGTTTTTATCAAAATCAGTATCTGGCATTAGCAAAAGTTACAGGACCCATATTTCAATAGATATTTGAAGTTTTGGGTAGTATTTACTTTTGCACATTCCGATTTATATGATCATTTAATGCTAAAATATATTATTCATTTATAACTAGGGTTTTATTTGAAATATTATTCATAGTTATACAAATCCTGTGTCTTTTAATTTATTAAGTGCTATAAGATCCGTTTCAAACTACCACAACCCTTTTGACAATTTGCTGATTTGAATTTGCCAATAATGTGAAACGAATCTTCAAAGTTTTCAGCGCCTTGGCAAACTCAAGATAATTTAAGATTGGCTCTTCACAAATTGTTCTGAAATTATTCTATAAAAAGTTATAGCTAAATACCGATAATTAAGATTTATTTGCACATGAGTATTGTCTTTTATGTACGCAATTTAATTCACAATCTATACATTTACAGTTCCCTTATGTGATTCAAATATTACAGGCTTTGAGCAGGTTGTTAAAAGTTTAATATTGTTATTGGTAACCCGTAAAATTTGAATCTCAAACACTTTCCAAATGTATAGGATTATGAATTACAGACTTTCTATTCGACATAAAATATCATAAATTATTAGACGATTATTCGGATCTAGATCTCTTCTTTCAGGCTTATAATTTGTTGAATTTACGAATACAGGGACTTATAATAGATCATTCACAAAGGTGCTATGATATCAGAATGGATGTGGTGATGACAGTTTTCTATTTTATTTTATTTTGAATTAATTTAATAATTTTATCTAGTGATACGTGCAGAGCTATGTAACGCATCTAAGTTTATTATCGCCCTTTATAGATCGGAAGCCTTTTTTCTTTAAAAGCCTTCAATCCTACAAATTAATAGGAAGTGAATAACAAAATTATAATTCGAATGGCTCAAATTTTTATAATATTTTTACCTTCGATCCTATCTTCAGTTGGAATAACTTGTTCATAACAAGCGTTTTCAAATTCTAAAGCTGAATCTCTACACCATCAAAAATATAACAATATAAGTTATTCTTAAAGTATAATCAGAAAACATAAAAGAATACTATCACATACAAATCTAACTGACTACCCCGGTCAATAGCTAATTTTGCCATTCGAAGAGCAATAGGACCTTATTGTAAGAAATATATAATGGTTAACAAAAATAAATGAAAATATTACCGTAAAAATCGGAATAAAAATACCGCTTGGCAAAATCTCTCTGGCTAATTTAAGCGCAATCGGATACGATGATCCTTCCTGTGCACAATAGTTTACAATTCCTTAAATATAAAAATTTTTTTGTTGTTAGCAATATAACAAAGACATGTGTGAATGTCTAATAATAAAAAAAACATACCAAGATCCAATGCATCTTTAGGACTCAACATACGGCCTGTATAAATCAATTCCTTAGCCTTTGCAATTCCAATTACTCGTGCTAATCGTTGTGTTCCTCCAGCCCTGGAATTAAGAAATGAATTTAACATGTGTAAATAATTTTTAATAATTAAATTTTGAATAATTACCCAGGAATAATGGCTAGCTTCGTTTCTGGAAGTCCCAATTTAGCATTTTCACCTAAAAAACAAATGAAGAAATTAGTCAAGATAAGTTTGAATGTTGTTTGTGGAATTTGTGGAATTTATAAATACCAGAAACTCTTAAATCGCAACAAAGCGCCAATTCAAGACCTCCACCCAAGGCTACACCATCGATTACGGCAATTGTTGGAATTGGGAGTGTCTAGAGTTATCATCAAAGATTCGAATAATTTATAAATTGTCATGGGCTTCTTAAGAGTGAAGAACATACTTCAAGTTCACGAAATGTTCGTCTTAGGTTATGAATAAACTTTGTCACATCTGATGGAGACATGCCAGCACGCTCCTATAATAAAAGTGTTAATAAATGATTATATCCATCTACATGGTGAAATTATATCGTACCTTTAAATCTGCTCCAGAACAGAATGCATTATTAACAAGACTCCTTAGTAAAACAACACGACTGCTACTACAAGTTAATTTAAAATAATAAGCTTTTTGATAAACAATTGTAAAATCTTATCCAAGCAATTAATCACTTTTAACATACGATTCATTTCGTATTTTTCCTATTGCATCATAAAATTCCATCAAAAACTTGTGCGATATCGCATTTTTTGTGCTTGGTCGATTTAGATTTATAATTGAGATGCCTTGTAAAGCGAACGAAAATGATATTTTTGTATGTTTTTTATTTTTATTTTTTTACTAATCATTAAACTATTCCTTCAGTTAAATTCAAACCTTTATCTTCGTCCTCTAGATTTTCGATAAAACATTCCTTATCCTCCTGGATATTTGCATGAAGATTTCGCTGCAAAAAGCGTCTCTTATAATCAAAAGCTTTTCGAACACTTGAGCACAAAAGTAATCTCATTCTTAAAATATTTGAAAGATTAAAAAATGCGTCTTACAAACGTTAATTTAATTAGCCTTATCGGTCAAGTGTAATGTCAAAAAAATTTTCATTGTAATGATTTAATTAAGGGATCTGCAAGTTGCAGCACATATTTGCACTTCTAACATTTGTATCATTCTTTATTATAACAAAAAAATTTAATTATTTCATATTTTTATACTATCTATGTTTTTTTCCTTTTACGCATATCTTTGAAAATGGCGTTTTGAGATTTTCAACGAAATCAAACTCGAAATTTGATTGGTTGGCACTCACGTTATTATCTACATAAATTTAATCTTTTGCTACACATTTAACATTTAATTACTCTCATCTATCTATTTTGTTGAATATATATTGAGTTGTCATAACCCATTTAAAGATCTAAACTGAATTCGCTTTCAAGATACGTTCGAACCCAATCATTGCTTAGATTTATTTTACATATTTTTAACATATTCTCTTGATAATGGCTAAATGGCATTTAAATTTCATTTAGAAAATGTAAATAGGTTAGTTTCACTTTATTTTTATTTTCTAACTACCGAAAATCGCCGGATACAAGACCCGGGTCTCTTACATTCCACCAATTTTAAATCCTATTATAGACCCCGGGTCTAGTATGCAGCCGAGAGTTCATGTCACTAAGAGGAAAACTTTGAAGAGTATGTGTGTTTTGCATTTATAGTAGACAATCCAGATATTTGAAAAAACCCATGTTTGATTAATATAGATCTCATGATACGCATCCGGGTATACTACATGGTGGGTCTATTATCATGGGGGATCTTGTATCCGGCGATTTACGGTAGATATTATCTTATCACAGTTTCGAGATAAAATATAATTTTGATTTTGATTATACTAGAGAGCAAGTACTGTTGAGGTCCGGAACATTAATACATAGATTTTAATTTTATAGGTTTTCTTTAAAATATTCATATCATTTAAAATAACGAGACTACCACCAACAACAGTAATAAAGATAATTTTAATATTTATTATTTCAAACACTCTACCCTCGTTATAACGGACCCCAATATAACGGATACCTTATTATAACGGAATAATTTTCTAAAACAATTTAAAATTATTATTATTATATTATACATCATTATAACGGATATTCATTTATTATGGATATAATCTTTCAGCCCGAAGGGTCCGTTATAGCGAGGGTAGAGTGTATCTTTATTCTCTTTAGGCACATACATTCATGAAGGCATATAACAATTGTTGAATTATTGTAGCATGTCAATAATAATAGAATGCTCTCAATTCAATAACATCCTTTTACTTGATTTAATAATCTAAATACAATATAAAAATAAGCAATAGATTTGATTAGTTATAGGTAAATCAAATATTACTTACCGTCGGGAACTTCAACACAATCAATAGGTCGACTTTCTAAAATACATACATATAAATATACTAAAACTACAGTTTGAATTCAATTTGTGAAGTACCTGCATTTACTATATTGACAGATTCGGAATTTTTACAATTGATAACATATTACAATACTAATTTTTTAAAAATATGAATAAATTGTTATTACCTGGTTTAGGAAGTTTGGAAAATTTCAAAAATCGACTTGTATAAATAGCTTGTGGATTTGTCTGATATTTGAATTGTGCCGATCTGATTTGATCATGTGTTAAGAAATCATTGTCCAAGCCTTTAATATTTTTAACTAGTTCATATAATTCAGATTTTTCATCTTTTAAATCTCTAAAAAATCGATTAAATGTATTAGCCAATTCTTCAGCAGTTGGCCTGTTTTGAGGTTCTGCGTCTAAGCATTTATTAATCAGATCCAAAAGTAATTGAGGAACTTCGCATCTAATTTTAGGTCTGTATCCTAGACAAATACGTGTTGCCAGCTCTTCGTTGTGTGGAATATCATGATATGGAGGATATCCAGTAAAAACTTCAGACATAATTATTCCGAAAGAATAAATATCTGATTTTTGAGTGTATTCCTTCCCGTTTGTATATAATACTTCCGGAGCAATATAGGGAAGCACACCAAAAAGTGTTTTAGAACTTGAGTCTTGTGACACTGGCTTACATAAGCCAAAATCAGTAATGTAAGAATTAAACATATTTTGATTAACCATATTTCCAGAATGAAAATCTTTATGTACTAATTTGGCACTGTAAATTATATAAAGCCCTCTAGCTATGTGATATAAGTTAGATACTTTAGAATCCCAATCTAATTCACCAAATTTACTATCTAACAATTTTCTGAGACTTCCCAGCTTTGCATACTCCATAACCATCATGTAGTTACCATCTTTTGGGTTCTTTGCTATTCCATAAATCGGAATTGCCGAATCGCCCCCATGTTTATGTTGGTTTTTAACCTAATAAAGTATTAATTAGGATAAATAATATTACTATACTTTAATAAAAACAAATTATAATACTTACTTCTTCTAAAAATTCTTGTTTTATATCTTTAGAATTATCAAGAACTTTTAAACAAACATCTATTTGCCCCTTTCTCCTCCATTCATTTTCTGAATAATCGAATCCTGTAATATATCCATCAATCCATACTGCCTTAAAAACGGTGCCAAAGCCTCCTTTAGCAAGATACTTTATATTTGCAAATTTGTTAAAGGATATCCATTCAATAATTTCATTAAATTTTATTGCATCAAGTTGTGTTTGTTGAATTAATTGATCAATATCGTGATTTTCACTTGTCCAATTATGAAATTCTTTTTTAAATCTTAATATTAAACCATAATTAATACAGTATAATAATGATCAAGAGCTAAAATGACTAATATATACCGCATATCATGAGTTAACGTATAATTAATTATTGCATCAGAATTATCGATATTTTTGATTTGCTGTAAAAAATTCAGTTACTGTACTTACACGCTACAGTGATGCAAGTGATTTAGATATGGTTATTTTAGGTTTGCATTGGAATGAACGTGATTTATATAGTGATTTACTGTAAAAAATTCTGGTTTACTGTACTTACTCGCTATAGCGATACAAGTGATTTGGATATGGTTATGTTGGTTTTGTATTGGAATGAAAGTGATTTCTATAGTAATTGCTGTAAAAGATTCTGGTTTACTGTACTTACTAACTATTTTGGTGATACAAGATTTAAATATGTTATGTTAGTTTGTGTTAGTATTAACGTGATTTCTATAATGATTTACTGTAAAAAATTCTGGTTTACTGTACTTACGAGCTATAGTGATAAAGTGATTTGGATATGGTTATGTATTAGAATGAACGTGATTTCTATAGTGATTTACTGTAAAAAAATTCTGGTTTACCGTACTTACTCGCTACAGTGATACAAGTGATTTAAATATGGTTGTGTTGGTAATGAACGTGATTTCTATAGTATTTACTGTAAAAGTTTCTGGTTTACTGTACTTACTCGCTATAGTGGTACAAGTGATTTAGATATGGATATGTTAGTCTTGTATTGGAATAAACATAATTTCTATAATGATTTACTGTAAAAAATTCTGGTTTACTGTACTTACTAACTATTGTGGTGATATAATATTTAGATATGGTTGTTAGTTTTGTGTTAGAATGAACGTGATTCTATAGTGGTTTACTGTAAAAAATTCTTACAGACTATTACGGTGGTACAAGTGATTTAGATATGGATATGTTAGTTTTGTATTGGAATGAACGCGATTTCTATAGTAATTTATTGCAAAAAATTCTTACCGACTATTGTGGTGATAATACAAATGATTTAGATATGGTTATGTTAGTTTTGTATTGGAATGAATGTAAAAATTTCTTGTTTACTGTACTTACTCGCTATATGATACAAGTGATTTAGATATGGATATGTTAGTTATGTATTGGAATGAACGTGATTTCTAGTGATTTACTTAAAAAATTCTGACCGACTATTGTGGTGATATAAGTGATTTAGAATAGTGATTTACTATAAAAATTCTGATTTACTGTACTTACTCGCTATGGTGATACAAGTGATTTAGATATGGTTATGTTAGTTTTGTATTGGAATAAACGTGGTTTCTATAGCGATTTACTGTAAAAAATTCTTACCGACTATTGTGATGATACAAGTGATTTAGATATGGTTATGTTAGTTTTTATCGGAATGAATGTAATTTCTATAGTATTTACTGTAAAAAATTCTTACAGGCTATTGTAGTGATACAAATGATTTAGATATTATGTTAGTTTTATATTGAAATGAACGTGATATTACTTAGAAAATTCTGATTTACTATACTGTACTTACGAGCTATGGCGATACAAGTGATTTAGATATGGTTATGTTTGTTTTGTATTGGAATGAACGTAAAAAATTCTGGTTTACTATACTTACGCGCTATAACGATACAAGCGATTTTGATATGGTTATGTTCGTTTTGTATTGGAATGAACGTCATTTCTAGTGATTCACTGTAAAAAATTCCGGTTTACTGTACTTACTAACTATTGTGATGATACAAGTGATTTAGATTAGCTTTGTATTAGAATGAACGTGATTTCTATAGTGATTTACTGTAAAAAATTCTGGTTTACTGTACTTACTCGCTATAGTGATACAAGTGATTTAGATATGGTTATGTTTTATATTGGAATGAACGTAATTTCTAGTGATTCACTGTAAAAAACATTACCGACTATTGTGGTGATAAGTGATTTAAATATGATATGTTAGTTTTGTATTGGAATGAACGTGATTTCTATTATGATTTACTGTAAAAAATTATGGTTTACTGTACTTCTGTACTTACGAGCTATAATGGTACGAGTGATTCAGTTATGATTATGTTAGTTTTGTTTTGGAATGAACGTGTTTTCTAATGATTCACTGTAGAAAATACTGACTTACTGTACTTACTAACTATTGTAGTGGTACAAGTGATTTAGATATGGTTACGTTAGTTTTGTATTGGAATTGATTTCTAGTGATTTACTGTAAAAAATTCTGGTTTACTGTACTTACTAACTATTGTGGTGATATAAGATTTAGACATGGTTATGTTAGTATTAACGTGATTTCTAGTAAAAAATTCTTACCGACTATTGTGATGATACAAGTGATTTGGATGTGGTTATGTTAGTTTTGTATTGGAATGAACGTGATTTTTATAGTGGTTTACTGTAAAAATTTCTGTTTACTGTACTTACGAGCTACAGTGATACAAGGTGATTTAGATAGCTTATGTTAGTTTTGTATTAGAATGAGCGTGATTTCTATGGTTATTAGAGTGTCAAGATTATAATCCGACATAATATCCGATAATTCACCCTATAATACATAAAATATGCGATTTTAAGAGATTCGTATAATTTTCTAACGTCGGCTAATTCCGGTCCAATCTATCATAGTACATGGTGCACTTTTAATAATCAATAGCTCCGAATGTAGTAACCGGTCAACCTTTTATAGTGTTGGTATGCCAACACTATCGGTTGTACAATGTAAGCTACAATGTAATTTCCACACAAAAAATTTCTAGTAAATTTTGGATTTTTAGGGTCGGGAAGTTTGCAATTAGTTAGGGTTCGAAGATATTATTAGGCCATAAAAAATTAATAAATTGGTTCTTATAACCCGGCCGGTGTTATGACCATTAGTATAGGTTTCCTAAATTGGTAATTGATGCTATCGCTATGTATTAATTTCTAGATTTAGTATTTTATTAATTAGTATTGTACGTAATTACCTTAATATGACGATTTAATTTATTTGTCACTGAGTTCGATCATAAGATGTCTCTTCAATGATACTTACATATGTATATACCGTAGATTCTCGAAATAGCGGGCAGGGACGTTAATTCGAATTTTGCACCTCTAAAAATTACATATATGTTTCAAAATAACGCTCATGCGCGCCCTGCATAATATTAAAAATATTTATTTTATATTTAGTTTTAAAAGGTGCTCTGTAAGTAGGTTTGGTACTAAGTAACCACTTTTAACTTCTAAGAAACGTTGTTCTTCAGACTGAGACGATTCCAACGTAGTAAAATAATCAAAAACGGTCCACTAGATCGCCCGCAATGGCTTTTCAAAGTTCTAGAACGGTTGTTTATCACGATATACATATCATAGTAAACAAAGATAAACAAACGTTCTAGTGCCATTGCGGGTGCTCCAGTGGACCGTTTTTGATGATTTTACTACCGTTAGAATCGTCTCATTCTGAAGAACAATTTCTTAGAAGCTAAAAGCAGCTTTATTTAGTACAAACCAACTTACAGAGCACTTTTTTATTTTTTATATATGATACTCAAAATTTTTATATTTGTTTCAAAATAACGCCCATGCGCGTACTCAAAATAGCGCGCACGTATTCAAATTAGCGCGCAGATGCCCGCTATTTCAAGAATCTACGGTAAGTGTTAGTTCCTCCCTTGATGTTAGAATAGAAGTCGTATGCCCTTTGATGTCTATAGAAAAATTTTGTATGTTTTTTTGTATATAAAATTTTTTGAAAATAAAATTAAAAACTGGGTTGCTGGGTCATTTTTAAGATTTTATATTATGAGAACCAAAAATTTAACTTTGTATGACCTTATGTAAGAAATTTTTTTAACACGTAAAAACAGTTTCATAGACTAAATTTAGGCTACTGGTTATAAACATTTGTCATACATTACGCCTTATCATGAAATTTGATTGGTCAACAAATTTTTTTTAGCCCTAAATTTGGGTCCACATAATTCGCATAATTCACGATTTGCCTACGCCTAATTTTGCAATGACCGGATCATAATTCTGGACACTCTAGTGGTGATTTACTGTAAAATATTATGGTTTACTGTACTTACCAACTATTGTGGTGACACAAGTGATTTAGATATGTTAGCTTTGTATTGGAATGAACGTGATTTCTATAGTGATTTACTGTAAAAAATTCTGGTTTACTGTACTTACGAGCTATAGCGATACAAGTGATTTTAGATACGTTTATGTTAGTTTTGTATTTGAATAAATGTGATTTCTATAGTGATAGTTATTTACTGTAAAAAATCCTGGTTTACTGTACTTACGAGCCATAGTGATATAGAGATATGTTAGTTATAGTGATTGACTATAAATTCTGTTACTGTACTTACAGACTTGTGATCGACATAAGTGGTAATTGAATTGCTTTTTTACTTCTGTTTTTTTTAGGCAACTAAAATTTATAAATGCATATCATACTTACAACCCCTTAACTAATTCATAAGCATTTTTTGCCCATACGTCATTTGGTTTAATTCTTAATAATTTTTCCAAGTCAGCGACTGATTCATTATACCTTTTCATCATATAATTAATTTCTCCTCGATATTTTAATGCCATTGTATTATCTGGTTCAATTTCTAGCAATATAGTTAAATCTTCAAATGCTTTATCATATTCGCCCATAATAAAATATAACTTTCCTCGGTAGCTTAATTCAAATACATTAATTGGCTCTTTTTCTAGTGATTTTGTTAATTCATTGACTAAATTAACAAGTATATTTTCATATCCACCCATAATAAAATAAATCTTTTCTTGATATTCCAACGTTAATGAATTCTTTGATTTTTTATTAATGTCTTCATTAGTTATTGCTGTCAATCGAATTATATATTGACAATACAAGATTAAATTTTAAATAAGCAAAAAACGATTAAACCTTTGAATAAATTTACCAGAATATTTAAAAATTTCGTTGCCGAAGTTCACTTCTACTGTTCCGCCTTGCGATCTAAACCCAACACAAGGATATAGAATGCCTTTGAAATTGCTATACAGATGGCACGCAATTCCTTAAAGTATTTTATAATTATTAAATTTCTGTCTGCTCGTTTTAAAAAATATAACTTTTATTCGAAATGTTTGTTACCTAAGTTAATTCCATTTTTAGTATAAAATACTATCTTCTTTTTAAATTTTAGATAACATCCAATTATATCACCAGTAGTATATCCAGGAGGATATGATAAATCATACAGCCCACCACTTCCTGAGCAATAAGAATATCCATCGTCACCATGGTAACCACACTCCCATGATTCATTTTCCTTGTTTTCCTGTCCTAAAAGATATTATATAGATGTTAATCCATAATAATAGCAAATAAAATAAAGATTTGCTATTACCAAGCATGAGCATATTATTTATATAATCCGAATGGTCTACTTTTTTATCGCTTTGCTTTGTACAATATCCGATTCCAATCATTCTATTAAGAAAATAGAATTAGAAGATTATAAAAATTCATCAGATTATTATGATACGAAATAATTATTAATACGTATTACCCATTTTTTCCTTTGTCTATAATTTTAATTTCAAAGTAAAATATCCCACACTCTGAAGGGGTTGGATTATTTGCTCGAACGATTGCAGCTTTATATTCATCAGGGTCTTTAAATAAAAGGTTTTTAGTAAATTAAATAGCTATGATGTTATTCTTTTAAATGCTGATGATTACAGTAACACATCTGTGAGATCTCATTTTCATGTTACCTGTATAACTTGCTTTTAGCCCACTTGAATCTATATCAATAAATGGTGATTTATGTTCAATATCCCATGCAGTCGGTAAAACAATATCATTATACGAAGTTATTAATCCCAAGTCTTCCATTAGGTTAAAATTCAATTCAAGTCTTTTGTTAACGAACGGTTAGCATACAAAAGTAATTTATAGAAATATCAACGAACACAATGTACTATTTATGTATGCGTATTTTGTACTAGTGTTACAAGTATATTTATACCATTCGTGCGCATTTTTGGAATTAGGCCCAAATTAAAAACCCTGATTTACTATTTGATTAATTCAAATTTTTATGCTGAATTATACGTCAACAAAATGACGCATATATTAAATTGCACCCAAATCAATAAAATCAATATAATTTTTACGTCAAACCCATCTTTCCACCTCAAAACCCATCTCTTTTTTTTTTATCATTAAAAACCTATCCTCTTTTATTGTTATTAAAATTTAACTTTAAAATTAATCTTTGTATTTAAATAGTAATTATATTTATAGTCAAATAATTTGACTTGCATTAAATAGTCTATCACATACTACATCATAAATTTAGGGTAGTGTAAAAAGTCTCACTAAAGTGCAAATAGCTGCGAATAGACGATCAATTGTGTGGGTAGCTGCGAATAAGGATTTGGCTTATAGTCATTGAATGCGAAGCAGACAATAATTACCATTTCAACATGAATCATATGGTAAGTATTGTATGGTAAAGCTGTATTATTTAATTATAAGCAAAATTAATATCAAATATACAAATAATTTGTAATATTATTCGACTATCCAAACAACAAGGCTCCATAATGTCATGTGAGCATGATGAAATAATGTTGTAATAAAGATCCAGAAAAACCAGTCAACAGAAGAACTCTGAACTCTGAAGGTTTAAAAATGGAGAGAAGGTTATCAAATTTTAACGGAACTAAAATACTTAAGCATATCAAAAACTTTGACATAAATAAAACAGTGTAGCAAACTACTGTAATTGGTTTATATATTCAAAATCAAAATCGCATTTTATCTCGGAACTGTGATCATTATTTTATAATCAATCCTTAAGATAATATCTAGTTAAAAATAAAAATAAAGTGAAAATTACATTTTCTAATAAAATTTAAATACCATTTAAGAGATTATATTAAAATATGTAAAAAAAAAGCCTCTAAGCAATGATTGTGTCCGAACGTGCGAATTTGTTAATGACAATTAAATCTATATGAAAATAAAATAGATATATGAAAATAATTAAATGTTAAATGTGTAGCAAAAGAATCTTAGCATTGAGATTATGTAGATAATAACGTGAGTGACAATCATATTTTTAGGTTGATTTCGTCGAAAGTCTCGAAATGCATTAGGTACTTCAAAGGTTTTTGGCGTAAAAGGAAAAGATATATAGATAGTATAAAAATATGAAATAGCAAAAATTTTTATTATACCAGTTATATTGTAAGACATAAATGTTAGAAGTGAACCTATTTTTTTCATTAAATCATTACCCTGAAAATGCAAAAATAATGCTAAATGATATTATTTTCCAGGTCTCAATTTCTATATAAAACAGTACTGGTTTAACGGATGCACCTCATATACAGCCATTCCATTTTCATGCAAATCTAAATTAAGTAAAGTTCAGCGCCAGTATTAGAAAAATTTTATAAATTAATAATACAAAGTGGAACAGTATAAAGAGGTAAATACCTTGATAGATTAAAATTCTGCCTGATTTATGCGAATTATGCGATAAATTTTTAAAATTATGCGAAATATGCGATCACCAGTAAAGGTTGGAATCGATGAATTTCGACATTGTTTGATTACAAACTTACGATTTTCGAGCATCAGTAGCAATGATCATAAGTTTTTTAAAATATTTTTTTTTAAAAAAAAGATCGTATAAAAAATTTTAATGTAACATAAAATTTGCAATTGTCTGTTTTTTTATTGCGAAGAAAAAAGAAATAGGGGCTTCATAACTAACTTATTTTGAAAATAAGTGGGAGTTTGAAAAGTTCTATTTTTGGTTCAGAAAATGAAATAGGTGCTATCCAGAGATAAAATAAGCAAGTTTTTTTTTTAAAAGAAAGGTTAAGACCGATTAATTATTATATAAAAAGCTCACAAATATAAATTAAATAAGATTTATAGATACTAGAAATAGAAGTTGTTAATTCATTATTTTGAACATATTTGATTTAGTATCTTTTGTAGGAATATAATTTGCACATTCATCATGCTGTAGAGAATTTGATTGTGTATTATTAAATTTTGTTTCTTTTTTATCTCTATAAAATTTACTATTGCATGATGAGCAAGAAGATTTAAAAGTTGCACCAATTCAATCTTATAAGAATTATTCCATGATTCTAGAAAGTTTAATTTGATTATTATTAAAAGAATCATGAAATTTCAAAGTAAAAACGTAAGGAATTTAGAATTTAACTACAAATTACCGGCGGTGATTGTCACCGCCCCTAGATATTTTTAGGGTTAGGGTGCGGGTATTACCATTTTTTTTTTTTATATAATACTGTATGATATACCGGGTGTTTGATAAGTCCCTAGACAAGACCCCATTTTACTAACTCCGCAAGACTATAATTTTTATATTACGTAGCATAGTGATTAAAAAAAAAGGTAACAATTTATAAAATGATTATTAATCATAAACGTTAAAATGATAATCATAGTGATTTGATTAAAAAAATAGGGACCTGTTTAGGGACTTATCAAACACCCGGTAGAGCTAATATAAGGTCCTGAATTTAGTTTTGTGAGGTTTTCGGGGGTGCTGACCATTTTTACTTAGGATACCCGATCAAGTTTACTTAGTACGTTTTTGAGATATAAGTAGGGATGTTAAATGGTTCGTCTGGTTCGGTCCCGGTCCGGTCCCTAAAAAGTCCGGTCCAGGACTAGTTCACCCCCCTGTCAAAATGTGGTCCCACACAGGTCCCACACCGGTCCTACCCTAGTGGTTTAGAATAAATTTTTTTATTACGTATTACAGTATTACATATAACTGTTAACAAAAAAAAAACACGTAGAACTATATACTGTATCAATATATACTGTACTAATTCTAAAGTTCAAAACTATTCTTTACT
>CAJVPY010000717.1:0-24047 GCA_910591965.1 Dentiscutata erythropus
TTTTGTTCTTAAGTGATCGAATATTTTTCACTAAAGTGTATGTACATACGTACATACAATGATGCTACTATCAACCTAGGCACAACCGGATATTATCAAATAAATTCGGATTTAAATCCGATGCATATTTTTATTAATTAAATTTAATCCGAATCGAAAAACGAAATCCGGTTCCAAACTCTACATACGATACGGTTGTTTTTTTTTTTTTTTGATAATCGTATGAATGAATTTCATTATTAACGTGATTTGAAATTAGAGAATAATTATATACATTGAAGGTCAAGAAATTATTTCAAAGAATTGTAAGTCAAATAAAACATATTCTGAACAATCCGCTTCTATTAATAAATGGCTAACGGCAGCGATACAAGCTAGATATGAATACGTTTTATCAGTATTTCTCCTAAATTTGATCCCAATGTGACGAATTGGCTAAATGGATCAAGGAAGGGTCGGCATATTTATGAAGATAAGCCGTTTGTACTGTATCTTTAACTTGTGATATGTTAATATAACTGAAAAAAATGCAAATAGTTGGAAATACACCGAATGAACTAAAATTTTAGACATGAGTTCTGATAATAATACAGATATATTATTTTCTATGAATGTGTGGGACAGTCAACGTAATGGGGAAATTTTTGGAGAAAGACTTGTTGATAATGTCATGCTTAAAATAATGTCAGAGTGGTGAAAAACTATTAAATACAATGGAAGTGAATATAGATACAATTTTTTAAGTGAATTCGAAATTTTAATATCCCAATCATTGGCATCATCATTACAATCTATGAACAGTGTATGTTGATGAAGCAACGATAATAGAGGCTCCCAGAATTTGAACATAATTGGCTGGATTTTGCGTTTATTATATTTTTAGCTTGTAACATTCTAATGTTCATCTTGACGACTAGAAATAAGAATTTATTATTACCACTTAGTTTACTGAATTTTGGAATAATATCTAACGCAATCTTCAAAGAAAGTTATGATACCACAATCAATAATTTGCCTATAAACTACAATGAAAAAGTTGCTTGGTCATTTGAATTAATTTATTTTCATGGTCAATTTAAACGTTTGATTACAGCAAATGAAACGGAATTTTATCATACATGAGAAAAGGCCTAGAAACTATAAATAGTAATAAAATGGCAACACTTGTAGGCTAAAGATTCATGTATAAGTTCTTAAATTTGAAACTGACAAATAATAAAATATCAAATACATTATTGTTATATGTTGTAATGTTCGTCGTATACGTATACTGGGCGTTGGAGAATTTACCAAAAAATCTGGAGTTTACTAATTTCCCCACCACTTTCTGATTGGTTCTACTAATTATTCACATATCGGAGTATCTGTGCTATTAATCAATTTTATAGTACTCTGATAGTGAAGTGGTGGGAAAATTAGTAAACCCAAAAATCTGTTGATGGGACCAATAACATTCAGTTTATAGTTTAAATTAATTATACGTATAAATTCTATTTAGCCTAAAACTCGTACTTGCAATAAAAATGAATTTATCTTTTACCAGTACCTATAACGACAAATTTGAAAATGCTGTATTTTTACTTTTATTTTTTATATATTATAACTTAAATAACATCATAACTATCATATAAAATTCATTATCTTCAATAAGTGAAACTAAAAATATGCATTGTTACATCTTGTACTCTATACACGATACAAAGATGCTTTCAAGATTTAAACTAAGATCATGTAAGGATTCATCTCGTTTTTCTTGTACGCACGTACCTCATTTGTATAGAAACAAAAATGGAAAAAGCGCCAATAAGTGTGTATTTTCAAAAAATCTTAATTCTTATTTGTCTATATTTGTATCCTTGTTTTCCTTTGATTACTATATATTTAAGTGTCGCAAGTAAGTAAATATAATAATAATAATGATCCATTTCGGAATGATTGAAGAACCTTGATTAATAGTAGCTGTAATGCATAGCATAACGAGCTTACTTCGGTTAGAGTGTCCAGGGTACTGCGGTGCATAATTCTGCTCACGCTAAAAATAATTTTTTTATATTGTTTTTATAAGAGACACGTGATTTAAACCATCTTTTAAATCAAATTACAATGTAAAAAAGTATTTTTAGCGTGTGCAGAATTATGCACCGCAGTACCCTGGGCACTCTAACTTCGGTGTTAGTTTTAACTTTAAAAACCTTATTATTTATTGAACCCTATTTCATTACACAATCTACATGTTGTACGAGGTATGTACATATTACCTATGCATAAATTTGAATAATATGAGACGGGACAAATACCACTGGTACATTGATTCGCGCATTGCTGCTACAAACAATTCTAAAGCGGTAATCTAAATGAATTATTGGTATACCATCTTCAAATAATTCTTTTTTTCTCAAAGTAAGTGTAACATTATTAAACTTAAAGCTTACGTACGTACGTGCATATACGCGCACCTTGTTTCCTCATTCTTTAGGGTCTGTGAAATGAAGTCTATTCTATTGGGCAAATTGACTGTCACAAAAATAATAATTATCATTATTCAAATTGTAACATTATCATAATAGGTTAAGAGCATCAATTGAGCTAACGCAATACATAAAATGTGCACAAATTTACGCATAAATTGCAAATTTACGCATATATTACTAGTATTCCGCGACAATGTTTCATAAAATTAAAATGTTTATACGAACGAATTTTATTAAATTATAGTTAGATGTAACAAAAAGGAGTACAAAGCTCTGAGTAAACGAATTAATGCATGTAATATAAATTCATATCCTTGACAATGAGACACATTCAACAATGGGTCCTTAATTATATGTAAACGTGCAACAATTTTTTATGTAAATATATACAAATATATAAATTTCCATATACAATTATTCAAACTTCATTATTTCTGAAATGCACATTTATAATTGGAGCTTTATTTTAAGGAGTTTTAAGGGAAAGAAGGATTATTCTAATTACGTACGTACATAAAATAGGAACTTTTGCTTACACTAGATCCTGAACCAATAAATTCAATAAACTTTAAGTAAACATCTCATTTACATCGTACGTACGCTATAAAGGCACGTTCATACATTATATATATATCTTCATTCCGATAAAATACGTAGCCAAGACATTAAATTCCTTAGCCAATTGACACATTTATCTAGCAAAGTTTACCTGGAAAGCACGATTGTGCTGACTGCAATTCTTGAAAATCAACTACATGTCAGCTGAACATTAGCTACAAATCTGCAATATGCAGGGTTTTTGACTGATAAAAATTAACTGGTTTATGCCAGTTACAAACTAACTTAAACCAGCTAGTTGTTTATGCGCTGACCCCTATAACAAATAGAGAAGTCACTTATACTATATTTATTTTCTAGAGGCCTGGTCCAGTCAAAAATAATAATCTAAAAATTAAATATTAAAATACAGTATATATAATAATCAAAAAATTAAATATTAAAATACAGTATATATATAACTAATATATATAGTTTTTTTTATTTTAAATTAAACTAGAGTACCTTATGAGTTAGACCCGTGTATGAATCACAGGATCTCTATTAAATGAATGCAGATGTTTTTAAAAGCCTAGATAGTTATTACAAATGCAAAGTATGTACGTATGTACTTTAGAGTTTACCTTGCTACAATATAAACGCTCAGCTGTGTACTAGACCCGGGTCTACTATAGATTTTAGATTTTAAAATCGGTGGAATATAACAGACCCGGGCCTTATATATGATATTTTACAGTATTTTACGTATTATAAGTTGATTCTTAAAATATTAGAGCTAAATCAATTGATATTAATTTTCTTTAAAAAAAAATTTTTTTAAAAAAAAGGATATTTTGAGATTCAGTTATTCTTTAATCAAATAGTTTAAATAAGACAAATTGTATTTTTGGTCATAATTATTGACTAATAATTGATCGAGATAATTATAAGGGTGTTCTCAAGTAGTATACTCAATTAATTATAGAGCTCTTACCCGGGTCAAAGGTCAAACGGAATTTCATAAAGTTTTTGAAGTTAATCCTTAAAATTGATGCAACGATACTTAATTAGAGTTGTTAGTACAGAGAACAGCTGTACTCCAATTAATTAAATTGGAGTTTTTCGGATTTTGTATTGAAAAATTTTTTCGATCTTGCTCGTGATTTGAGTTTGCCCATTTTCTACACCGGGAAATTCGTGACCTGACCCGGGTAAGATCTTTACTATTTAGTAACTAGAATGCCTTCTACCTGTATAGTACTGTAATAGTGTTTTAGTAGGTTTTTGCCTACTTTAAATTCTGACCCGGGTTAGAGCAATTTTCGACCCGTGACCCGGGTAATAGCTCTAATTAATTAGCTAGTGATCGTAATGTTGCTTATCCGTTATGGTAAAGTTTTTTGTTAAAGTTCAATAGAACAAACGATAATGTAATTGATATATTCTCAACTTGTAATTTGTTTACAGTGTCGCAATAAATGAAATACTGATTTCCCGATTGATGGTTGTGTAAATAATTTTACAGCATTATTCCTATCTTATCGTTATTTATATTGCTTTTACAAAACCGTAATAAAAAAAAATAAAATAAAAAAAAAAGACGATGAACCAATAGAAACCAAAAACATATGTCAGAAATTCCGTTTCTGCTTCGTCTTTTTCAGACTTTGCCAACTTTCATATGTTGCTACAACAAAACTAGTTGATATTAGCTTTGGCTAACGTTGAGCCATTACATCTTGTGAAGGAAGAATGAATGGAATGGTTGTATTTAGTGCCATATAAATAAAGACATAAGCGCTGGTTACGATTTTGAAGATCCATAATGGTAAGAGTTTGAACGGTTATTTTTTGTAAAAAAAATAAAAGGATGTCTGAACCACCATTTCTTATCAATTGGATTGAAAAGTACTTTTGATCGGCTAAACGGTCTTCCGCTAATTAAATTTTTTTCTATGACGTATTAAACTATTGTAGCTCTACATCATTCATGATTCAGAAATGTCACTCTGGTTATATCGACACTTTTCAAAAAAAAAAAAAAAAAGATCTATTATTTTAAAAATTCGTTGGTTATACCGACAATCATAAGATATTAATTATATCGACATGACGACAATTTTAATGTTAAAAAATTATCTAAGAAATTTTTTATTGCTGGATATAGTGATAATTTTTATAAATCGACTGTCGTTATAGGTGCACCAATCAAATTAATTAATTTTTTAAATTTGCTTTATGTTTTTGGGAAGTCAAAATCCTGAAATTTAATTATCGCGTCGTGTGATGTCGGTTCTAGTATTCAAACCCCATTTACAGTATGATTAGTAATAAGGGCAGTGTCATTTTCACCTGATTTTTTTTTATCAGAGGCATACCCCTCTCCGCTTCTTAATATATATCTGTTCAGGTCTTTATATACAATTTTAACTTTTTTAGCACCTGATTTTTGTCACTTCACTTCCCTAATCACAACGGGTTTGAATACTGGAACCCCGACATCACACGACGCGACAATTAAATTCCAGGATTTTGACTTTCGGGATTTTGATATAGATCCCGTTTTTTGCAATATTTGCTATAAAATAAGCAATGCTTAGCACGAAACGAATTCGTTTTATGCCAAGTTTAACACGAAACGTGTTTTTTTATGCTGTTTAGCCATGAAATATTTTCATTTTATGTTAAGCATAAGATAAATTTATTTCATGCAAACATAGGATTAATTCACTTATGCTAACATAAAAAAATTATTTTAAATTCATTTTGTGTTAAAATAAATTCATTTTGCTAAATTCATTATTCTTAGCATAAGCTTGGTAAAAACAAAAATTTTATCTCTGCCTAAACTGACATATCTACATAATATCAATATAATGTCAGTATGGATAGAGATGCTTATTAAACTGGCATCTGATGTAAGTACACAAAGGGTCCGTATTATTTCACCGACAATCACTTCATAGACACTATATTTCACCGACAATTATTCATCGACAAGTTCATTTTACTGACAGTCTATTTCACCGAAGCTCATTTCACCGACAAGTTTTTATTTGTAAATTTTAACTCTAATTCTAACCTAACCCTAATAATCTTGACCTGCCTGTAAAATGAGCTTCGGTGAAATAAACTTGTCGGTAAGTAATTGTCAGTGAAATGTGGTGTCTACGAAGTAGAGATGGGTGATTGTCAATACGTATTATTACTTATCATTAAGAAATATTACCACCAAATTTTATTACCTAATGGTAATAATAAGTATAAAAAAAAGTGGTATTTGCAAAATAAGCCTGATCGGATTTTAATTATATCATTCAAGTGTATTTGCGAATCGTAATAAGTAATAATCAGTCGTAATAAAATATAATAAGTATTGATACGTAAAAATACGTAAGGGTAAAAAAATAAGTATTTATTACTTACTTATTACCTTGCCCATCTCTACTACGAAGTGAGTTGATCGGAACCCTCTATGCATAGTGAATAACTTTTGTGTCGGTTTTGAGGGGTTTGCAGATTTAAAATACTAATGGCCCGCTGGTCATATGATCATAAATAAATATAATTGGCTGGATTATATTTCTTATACAGTTTACATATACGATATCGATATAATCTGTTAAACAAAGCCCGATCTAAGCCAATCAAATCGATTTACATTACCTGTCGAATCCGATATTTTATAGATATCTGATCTTTTGGGCATCGGTTATCAGAAATGGCAGGCTATTGGGTTTGAATTATGGAACAGACATGATGGATCAATTTTTATCAGTTATAGCAGGTATCAGGGTGTACTGTAACAATTTTTTCATTGCCGGAGAGTGTCGATATAACCAGAGTGCCGTGTAATTAAATTCGCGAGAACACCTAAATCTACTACATATTAAATATAAATTGGATTCTCTTATTATTCAAGATCATTTAAAATTCTATAATTCTATATTGATTTAGATCGATATAAATTTGATTTTTATGTACAAAAAAAAAAAAAAAAAATGAAATAGAACAATTTAAATATAAAAAAAATTAATAAAATTCGAGGCTATCTAATATTAGAAGTTTATCTGACATTTAATTAATATAAAATGATTACATTACATGGGATGAACCATACAAATGATTTTTTAATAAATTTTTTTTTTAAAAAAAAAAACTTAGCCAAATTTAATAAATTGTTATTAAAATTGATTCTGCAAGTTTATAATATTATTTGAAAAAATTTCTAAATTTACTATTGCTTTAAAGTGCTTAAATTTTTAAAAAAATTTTATTATAGAAAACTTGCTTGATTTCTGTTGACTCATTCCATGTACGTATTTAGAAATTATTAAATATGGCTAATATAATAGAGAGTTGATCCAATGAATGATATATCTGGATATTCTGAAATACATTAATATCCATTTCACTGAATATCTGGAATACGTTAACGCTAATATTCATCGATTAAATTTAATAAATATATATGATAAATTTAAGCCTACAAACATTTATGCTACTCTAAAAATTACTAACACACATTCTGTAAATATTTAGATATATTAATAGATTTTACACTGTATTCACACAATAAATTAGCGAGAATAAATTGAATAAAATAGTAAATATGAATTTTTATAGCTTAGTTTAAATACTTATACGTACGAAATTTTCTTTATACTTACGCACTATATGAAATGGAATGAAACATTAAATATTCATGAACTAGAACAGCTCATTTTAAACACTTAGATTAATAAATGTTCTTCATACTTGACGCTAATTAACGCGAATAGAACGAATTGAATGGAAGTCTTCATGAACTAAAAGATTTTGTTTTGGATGTTAGATTAATAAATATTCTTTATCATACTATAGAGAAAAGAAATGGTTTAAATGTATCAAAAAAAAGATTTGTACTAGCCTAAAAAAAGTCGATAAATAGAGCAAATGAAGCGTCCTTTCAAGAACTGAAAATAGACAAAATAAACCATTTTCCATAGCGATAAATGATTGATAACTTTAATTATTAAATTCCAGAAATTACAGTTAATGATATCCATTCAATTAGGTTCGGTATTGCTAAAATCGATCGTTTGCATTTTCTGAAGTAAAAAATCTTGATTAATACGAAAATTTTGTAATAAATCCCTTTTCTCTATTTAGCATGTTAATTTATAATCGAGAATTGCGTTTACGTAAGTCACTTTAATAGATGAACCTGCAGGTTAGTCAATTGACGAGTTCAAATCAAACTTAACAGAGTCAAACTGGTCAATTGACCTGACCCAAACATGTCTATTAGGAGTTCTAGTAACATCACTAATTACAGATATCAAAATATTATATGTATTACGAAAATTAATATCAGATATCAGATATATATATTAAATAAAGTATATATAAATTTGCTTTATATAATAATTATAACAATCTCATTTTTGCAGTAAATTTAATATGCCGTGTTTCTGTTGACCGAATCCCATATATTTTTAATAATAATAAAAAACAATAAATTATATATAAATGTATATTTAAATATTATTCCGTTGACCAGTAATAAGATAATACAAAAAACTAAATTTAAGCAATTAAAACAGAATCATGTTATTCACAATGGCGAAAATAAAAAGTGAATTATGGAGGCGCAAATAAATTTATGTAGTAGAGGGTGTAGCATTCAATGTTTTCCACATTTTATCAACCATAAGAGTTTTACCCTTTGCATTTTTAGCCATGAAACTGCCAACTACCATGTTACCGAATGGTAAAAGAACTGCACCTTTAGCCTAATTTTCAAAAAAAAAAATTAATTTTAAAACAAACGCAAATAAATACAGACAATGTAAAGGTTAAAAATTGGACCGTCGAGAAAATCGCTATCCGAATAATATTTAATTTGGGTATTCATATAACAGCAATTTCACCCCGGTCCAATTCCTATGTATAGAAGAAAATTACCTTTCCAACGGGAACAATCATAACTTCAGGACCAGGTTTATATTCAACCAATTTTTTATTATTAATACGGGAAATAATATTCTTAGTTATAACATCAGCATGAAGACCAGCACGGTAGGCAAGCTTTGTTTCATTAATATTTGTTATGTCGCCGATGGCAAATATATGAGCATAATTATCATGATCCAATTGAAGAGTTGGTTTTACTTTTACTCGAGTGGTGTTTTCTTCTATCAATGATTGATCTAATGTTTCTATAACGTTAGTGTTGGGCTTTATTCCAAAAGCCACAAATTGAACGTCAGATTCAAGTTGCGTGCCCTATAAAAAAAGAAGAGAATTTGAGTTGAATGGATAATATCATCGTTATAAGATTGAGGTTTTTTTCTAGAATCAGTGTAACGATGACCCGAAAGGTGATTTTCCCAACAAAGATCGTACGTTTATGCTAAATGTTTACCTTGTTGGTTTCCAAAGTTAAAGGGGACAAACCATCACCGATACCCGAAGAAGGAAGATTAACAGATTCACCCAAAATAAGTTTTACATTTAGTTCTTTTAGTTGTTTAGCAAGAAGATTAGTCATTTTCTTTGGGAATTTTTCACTAAGCAAATGATTTTCCGAATGAATAAGTGTAACTTCTTTATCTTGGTAAACTGATGCAATTTCTCCGGCAAGTTCTATTTAAAGTTAATATGAGAGGAGGATAATAATATATATAACATAAATAAGTACATAAACAATCATATGTATTATTATATTACACAGAGATTTCAACTTTATTAATAAGTGTATTATAGACATACCAATGCCCACAGGACCTCCACCAATAATCAAAATTTTATTCGCGTTTTTTATAGCATTTCTTTGAGCGACTAACTCAGCAGCGCTTTCCTCTTTATTATCGGTAGTTAGTTTTCCAGGTCTAGGATAATTAGAACCGGTAGCAATTATCAAATATTCAAATGGTATATTAGTTCCCCATTCAGTTTCAGTATTAATGATAACTTCTTTTTCATGGATAGTGGTAACTGCAGCATGTACAACTTTTCCGTCATACTTAAAAAGGTTATCATAAGGAATTATAACTTTATGTTCGAAACCATCTTCAACGACAGCACGAAGACCACCAATAGCGTGATAAAAATGAGTTTTACGTTCGATAAGAATGATTTGATGAGTTTTATGAAGGGCTAATTCAAGTTTAGTGGCTGCAGCTACACCACCATATCCACCACCAACGATTACAATATTTGGTTTCGTTGTCATTTTTAATGTTAAAAATTTTTATAGAAAAAAATATATAAATTAAAACACTAAAGACTAGACTTCGAAAAAAAAGGTGAAAAGGCTTGGCTTGCATATATATATGTCCATGTCCAAACTAATATTTATACGTGATACTTAATGAATCGACCTAAAACTTCCGAAACGTTCCGTCATTAATTTGTCAGCGATGAAATTGTTATAATCGATTATGCGATGATCTGTATATTAAATTTCGATAAATCGATATTTAGTTCGAGAAACGTTATTTATCATCAATCAATGGTGGTTAATAAATTCATATATATGATTATCCCGGATCAGATTGACACAAATTTTGACGTGTGCATACAAAAAGAAAAAGAGGGCTTAACGCTATATTTTAAATTTAACGCGTAATTTCATTTCCTTTTTTGCGCTCAAATAAGTATATCTGGACCAATTATCCGAGGTTAATGATTTGACCGGAAAATCTAGTCATCACCGGATTTTTGATTGTCAACATCGATATCGACATTGTTTAAAATCTATTACGCAACAGATCGCCAACGTTAACAGGAGTAGTTAATAGCTCTGAGGGACGAATTAAGTTTGACTAAATTGAGTTTATTGACGAATATTAGCTTCAGGCGAGTTTCGTAACAAATTTGATATTAACTTTTTTTGTAGATTTGCGTAAATAGATTTATTATGCGACATTTTTATTTATTATCGGATATATCCTTATTTGTCTAAATTGAATTTTGCATCAATAAACTACCTATAAATTATTAACTCATTTTTTTTTGGAACCTTCGTTATTTCTGGTGAAGATTTGGTGAAACTATTCATAGTCTTATCTCTCTAATCCTCTCTAATCCGGACCGTATGTACCGAGCCCGATACTCTGAACTAAAAAATCAGATCAATATCATACATGCATTTGCTCTGAACTAACATGCTATTCCGAATCAGAACACTATTAAATCAGTACATATGACTTATTGTATATCGATATGATAAATAAATATACAACGCCTTAAAGGTGCCACCAGAAAAAAAAAATACATATTTTGGGTCTCTAAGCTTATGACACTGAAAAAACTGATTAAAATAACATAGATCTTAAGAATAATAAAAAATTCGATAGTGTTGGCATTCAAATAAAAATCATAATATACTACACTTGTCCGCTTTGGCAGTGTAACGCAAAAAGTCAAAACAAGCCAAAAATATCGGTTAAAGGAAGGCCAAATTTAGATTTTATTTTATATATATGAGTGCCGCCAAGAGAAAACCTGCAAATCTTATTAGGTAAGATTTGCAGGTTTTCTATTGGCAAATTTGAAAATTTAGCTAATTTTTATATATATGATAGCTAAATTTAAATTTTTAATACACCGGGTGGGTGAAAAGTCTCTAAACAAGTCCCCTTTTTTATCTCCGCTAAGATTACTTAATTTAATTAAATATAATTTAAACGTTAAAAATGATTATTTTAGTGATTTAAAAAAAGAGTCTGTTTAGAGACTTTTCACCCACCCAGTATATAAAATTAAATTAATTGTTTAAAGAGACCAAATTTACTTATATATATATAAAAGGTGGCTAAATTTTATATTTAAATTAATTATAAAAAGACTATAACTTTAACTTGCTATAGCTTATTATAAATAGATTTAAAAACATGAAAGTGCTTAGCTTGTCTTAATTAACATTTTAAGATAGTATTTTGTGTTTACTATTTTTTGAAGAATCAGCAATTTGAGTTTTATCAATTTTATTTGTTGGGCTGCACTGTAGTTAGTACATAACTATAACTAAAACGTTAATTAAAACTATCGCTACAATATAATCAATTACGTGAAAGTTAAACTATTATAAAATAGAACTAGTGTTAACACACAAATAATTCAAATTTTCAATTAATAAAAAATCTAATTCTGGTAGTTGGCCTTTAACAAAAATATGGGATGCTTATCTTGTTGATGAAAAAAACAGAAAATATTCTTTTCTTTAATGTAAATATTTAGATATTGGTAAAGATTATTATAAATTTCTGTATTTAGAGCTTCAATCCGTTAGGCATTTATTCGGATATCTGTTTACTATTGATATCCGAATAATTGTCCGAATACCGTTCGGCGATCTGAATTATCCGTATAATTCAGATACGGATAATACGGATAAACAAAGGACCCCGAACAATACTAATTGAGATCATATTTGAAAAATAGCTAACAGAGGTCAAAATTTTGCAATTTGATTGGCTAAAAAATTTATATCCAATCAAATTGCTGAAAAACTGCCAATGGCTCAAATATAACATCTGTTATAATTATTCGGGGACCTGATAAATAGATGACGGATTTAACTGAATTGGAACTCTAATTTAGATAATAAATGTCACGGATGATCGTGAAATCAAACTCTATTTGATATACGATTTTTAAAAATTTTAGGATAATTTTTTTAGATTTGGACTAGGAAAGTCCGTCTAGTCCCGGTCCTTAAAAAGTCTGGTCCTGAACTAGTTAGAAACTAGTTCATAACCCCTGTCGAAACCGATCCAACTCTAGTGGTTTTAATATATAATGCACATAATTTTTCATAATTGAGATTTTGTATTATACGGCAAAAAAAAAAAAAAAACAATCTCCAAAACAACCAATCAGAATACCTAACCCAATTAAAGAACCTTATACTTCCTTAAATTAAGACAATTAAAAGTATTGTTCTTGATTAAATTTCATTCGAAGTGTCAAAATGACATTCAATTCATATCATGTGATTATCTGAACTAGCCTCGTAACGCCCAGATTTGGGAGAGCGATAAATGAGCTTGTGACAGATTAACATTGGGCGTTGCATAAGTTTTGTGGGACGAATGTTTTATTAAGGAATTCGGGTTTAATGGTAGTTGGAAATTAAGGAAAGTATAATCATTAGAATGATTCGTGTATTCTATCTATCTATCTACTTAACTAACTACTTATCTAACTTGCCCTCCCACTTTATTAATAACGGATTACTTTTATATATTTACAGTATTCACATTCTACACCCGATTAGTTATAATAAATTATTGATCAAAGAAATGTAGTAACAATCTATGATCAAATTATTACAATAAAATGTAATCATGGAATATTGATTATACGATGCAACGATTAAATGTTAACAAAAATTCCCGTGACAACAGCCCCTAAAAAGTCCAGTCCTACTATGCTTTTTGTTTGATTTTAGCTTAAAATCAATATTATTGAATAAAATATTCAAATAAGTTAAATTGGCAATACTATTTGCTAATCCTCTTATTGCCTTTGTTTGTTGTCGCAAGAGAAGAGTATTCCGATCCCACGCACGGTATAAGTCATGGTGATATAACTCGTATAGTTAAATAGTGATTTGGGACCACTTGGGAAGTCGATTTTTTTAGAAGAAGAACTTGATATTAAATCTCGCTCTTCTTCATTAATATTGAAAGTAATAATCGTATAAGCCTCCGGTCACTAAAATGGTTTCTTGCATCATTCCTTGCTGACACGTAAGCACAATAATAGGTTGCTATCATGTTGAGAAGTTAAGAAAAATTTTAGTACGTTACAACTATCCTTAGTCTAATTCAAAAACCCTCAACTAACATAAATGGTATCTGGATTATACTTTATGTAGGTGCCCGGGGTCCCCTTTACACTTCTCCCTCACTTATGTGTGAGTTCCACAAGCGATTATTTAACAGCGACTACTGTGAGCTGTCGAACTTTACAAATGGTTGTCCAAGTGGTACAATATAGGTGTTCCACACCTAGAGGCTCAAAGAGATAGTATAGTCGAAGAAATGCATCGATATAATGGTGGGGATGTCTCTTCTGAGGTTGGCAATCTGCTTTCTGCATGCTCTGTTGAGCAGCAAGCCCAAATAAAAAGCATGGACTAAACTTTCAATTCTATCCCCCTCATCAAAGGTTCGAAGAATCTTCTGATAGGCAGTGGTAGCTTTGGTGGTGAAGCTTAGTATAGGCAAGAGGTGGGTTCTATGTGCGGTATTTAAATCGATGTAGCAGCGTTACTTGGCATTTTGGTGAGGTCTCTTTTTTTTTTTTTTTGCCCGGAGCCCTCTTTACAACGTACATACGTATGTACGTCAGATATCTCCGAAAATAAAACTCAGAAAGGTCTAACCAGATGATCTATACTGATTAAACGCGTAATTTATGAACAGTGCTTAAGGACAAACTACCGAAGAACACTGAAAAATTCTGCGCAATAGCCGCAAGATCAGGTGTAACATGAAAATCAAAATTTAGGACATTGAATATTTAAAGCAATATAACTTTCTATTTTACAATCTGGTTTAAAGTGTATATGTCTTAAGTTTAGCAAGGAATTTTTTTTAATTAAAGCATAAACTTGTTTATTGAGTTACCCCTTTTTTATAAATTTCACGTTACACCTGATCTTGCAATTTAATTGGTCGCATAGAGTTTTTTGGAGTGTTCTTAGGTAGTTTTAGGGACAGTGCAATCATCGTCCGAAGGATTTTGATTGATTGGCCATATGCTGTAAAAATAAACAGCTTGCTCCGAAAATATCCATTTTTGTCGGACTGATCATATTGACTAGGGATGTTAAGTGGTGCATCTGATGCAGTCCGGTCCCGAAATAGTCAAGTAGTGATACAAAACGGCTCTGCAGAACCATAGGCCGATCGGCTTAACTGACTTGGCTAACTAATGGCTCGGTTTGCGTTACGTGGAGCCGGTTTAGAGCCATGAGCTGATTAATGACTATAATATGCGTAGCCACTATAATAACTGTTATGACATAACTAATATAATAAACTTTCGTATTGAGAATAAACTTATAATAAAATATAACAATATGTCGTAAAGCTATTATAATTTTTTTTTTCTTTTTGGTACTTACAATAATTGTCCAAATGGTCCTAACGACCTTTCTTATATTAATTCTCAAAATTCACTTCAATATTTGAACGAAGCTATTTAACCAATGAATGTTAATCCACTAGAATGGTGGAAACTAATAGTTTTCGCTTTCCTGTTACGTCCCGAATGTCTAAGGATTTCTCGCAATCCAGCTATTTTCAAAGGCAGGGGTGACTTGAATCGGTTGGGCTATAATCGGTTAATCGACCCGAACTGGATAAATTTCGGTTAACCGATTGAGGAAATTCTTAATCGGTTGACCCTGTACAACCGGTTGAGAATGAGTAATCAGTTGGCGGGTCGATATAGTATGGAAATGACGTAAGGAGAGAATAAAGGAACCAAAAATTCCGAAAAGAAATTGAATGAATATAAAAGACGAGCAAGGTTGAGACAAAAATTTGAGCAAAGCTCCAAGAGTTCCGAGGCAGTAGAGATATTAATTTTAACCGGTTGGCGACCGGTTGAATGAAATAATTCGGTTCAGTTAACGATTAAGGAAATTTTTCTCAGTTCAAATCACTAGGCAGGGGACACAGTTCATGCTAAACGTATACGCCTTCTGAAAAAAGCGTACAAGCTCTTATTTGACTTTTTAAAAAATAGATTTTTATTTTATTTTTTCAAAAGCTTTTTTTCAAAAAAATGTTTTTTTTTTAAAAAAAAATTTTTTATATAATATGGTTCTATATTATCTTTGCTTTGCACATTTGCAAATTGTTAATTACTGGAATATTTGTACGTGTATTAACGCTGAATTTAATTGAAAATAAATTTTCTATGACAATACAATTTAGAGCCATTGGTTCTTGAACGGCTAGCTAAAAAATAGTTCAGCTAAAAAACGGCTTAACCAAAAAACGGTTCGGCTCTGTTATAGACAGTCGGTAATTTGCATCACTATAGCCAAGGAACTAGTTCACCCCCTGCAAAAAAATCAAAAACGGTCCTACTCTAATGATTTAATGTATTGTGTTTTAATTGCAGAATTGTAATTACATGAATTGTATTAAATTCGTTTCAATCTTGTAAGCATATTTATTTAAGATTAACATAAATTAGCCAATTAGATAACCTTGAGACCACAAGATTATAGGACTAGTTTTTTGGACCAGTCCTGAACTAGTCCCTAAAAAGTTCGGTCTGGACCAGGTACGTACGAACCCGTTTCTCATAGACCACTTAACATCCCTAATTTGGACTAGGATTTAGGGTTAGGTTTATAATAAAAGAGTAAAGGCGGATTTTAGTAGGGTTTATATTTAAATTAAGGCCTCCAGATATCACGATCGCGACAATAAATATTTTAGTTGTTTATAATATAAACAAAAATATCAACAATATAAAATTAATCAATTATTATAAAATGCACATATGATGTTATATATAATTGTTTTTAATAAAATTTAGGGTGCATATTTAATATTAAATAGGGGCTTATATAACATAATAAAACTACATATGAAGGTTCAAAATTTGGTTGCCTAAGGTTAATCCGCTGCGCCAAATTTGACGTCACGAGGCCCAAAAACGTGACAAAAACCCCGAATTGAGAAATTGTTCCCACGAAGAAAGACCACGATAAGAAGGAAAGAAGGATGAGGCTTACTGAAAGATCCGTGGCAAGCCCATCTGTTTGTAAACACGGAACCAAGCAAAGCCAAAAGGAGTGATGTGGCTTGCTGGGCTTGACGCAGTGCCAAAAGCTTAACCGGAGGAGGCTAAGTGATGGTTACCCAAAAATGGTGTGATACTGTGCGATAGGCTTAGATTAGAAAGAATTCGATTTTGTTCTTTTGCCCCCCCACATGTAAAATTGTTATAAAATGGGCTTTTTTTTGCCCTTAATAAAGAGTAAGGAATGTTTGCATAAAAGTCGTTCGCTTAACCCGACCTTGCCAAATCAATACCGCCTCTACCAATCAAGTATATCGTGAGGTGTGGGTTGGGGTTGTGTGTTTTTTGTGGGTGATTGGTTGGCCTGTGTTGCCGCCCTTCGCCCGTTGACATTATATATAATCCGAACTGTGAAATCGGTCTGGGCCAAAAATTTCGGATTGCCCGGATTAAGCCTAATTTTGAGGTTTGGTTCAGTTTTTTTCTTTCACATCGCACTAATATATAAATTCCAAGTCGACCATGTTAAAATATTTAACCATTAAATACTTCGGATTTAAACCGAAATTTCGGATTCAGTCTGTTTCGGTCCAATCCCAACACTATATATATAACAATGCACAATAAATTTTAGTTTTTAATTTACGGTTTTATCGCATGCACATGAAGTTTATCAGTTTATATTTGTTTTCAAGGTTTAGTCTAAGCTTCAAAAATATAAACAGTTTTAAACCTATGATGTAGCCTGTTTATATTTTTATCAAGTTTGCATCACTAGTCCTAACAGAGAATTTACTGGTTCACTAATTTTATTAGGTACAACAGATTACAGAAACTCTTAGTAAAAATTATTATATGATCTACTGCGCTACGTTTTATCATGATATCCTAACTTGGCTGTCAGAGCAGGGCCGATGATTTACTGTTTTGGTTAAGACCAAATTCTGTTTTCGGTTAAGAAAAATTCTGTGATGTCATGTGCTGTTTTTTTAATGTATTCTGTGAAATTCTGTGATGTCATGTGCTGTTTTTTTAATGTATTCTGTGAAATTCTGTGATAAAAAAGTTAATTTCTGCATAATTCTGCGGTAATTTAGTTTGATTCTGTGATTTGATGAATACAAATGTGCAAAATTCCGTAACTTCCCGACAAACATGTTCCCGGTGCTCCTGCGATATTAAAGAATTCTGTGATATTCTGCACTACTTTTATAGAATTCTGCGATATTCTGCACTACTTTTTTAGATTTCTGTGGCATTCTGCGATGATAAAGGTGATTTCTGTGGTTAACTGTTTTTAAGGGCTATTTTCTGTGATCGCAGTAAATCATCGGCCCTGGATCAGCGTGACAAATGTCACGCACATGATTCAAGAATAATTTCTACTTACTGCGCTTTATATCACGTGATGTTGTGACCTTGGGTCACATCCTATATATCCTATATAATAAATGTTCCACAGTTCACAAATAAATGATGTATCGTTAATTTATATACACGTATCGGTATAATTTATTTTAAAGCACGTATTACACCTGGCCCATGGGACAAGCAATTCATAATTTGTTTATATTCATAGTGGATAAAATAAATCTTACATCAAATACGCTACATAAAATATTTCTTGGTAAAAGTGATCGGCGTGACAAATTGTCACACGCACATAATTTTTTTATTTGAAATTAAAAGCATTAACTTTCAAGAAAAAATATTTTTCAAAACGTGTACAGTAAAATTCTTTTTCCAACCATTTCTAAAATTATATAAATTAATATTAAACATGCAAACTCAAAAAGGTGAATCTAAAGACTTATCTGAGGTTGATTCATTAAAATTGGAAAATATTAGATTTATGACTAGGATCGCAGAATTAGAGCAAATAGTAAAAGAAAAAAATGCACTTGAGACTGAGCTAAAACAGATTATAGAAGAAAATGTCAAGAAAGCAAAGTTAAGAGATGCTAAGCTCAATGCAAGAATCATAGAACTAGAATGGTCAGCAAAAGAAAATGAAGAGCGATTTGTAAAATTGAAGCAGAAGCAAAACAATGCTGTAGATAGATTAGAAAATGGAGATAATTCGTATGAAAATGATAATATATTTAACCTTGTTATAAAATCGTTAGAGGATAATACTCATTCATCTAATATAACTGATGATGCTTTAAGTTCTGATGTATATCAGGAGTTGAAGATTCAATGCACCATATCATCTATTCATACAGAGTCTAAATTACCAGAAGATAAAGAGATTGAATTTCTGGATCGGGTACATAAAGAACATATTAGTAATAAAATAAGAGAAAGGAATCAGAAGAAGAAGCTTAGATCCCAAGGTTTATCTTCAGATAATAATTCTTCAGAATAGTCTAATTCATTATATGATGTAAAAACTGTTACAATCGAAACGAATCCAAAAAGTGCAAATCTGAACATTTCAGAAATAAGCTCCGAGTCCAAATCACCTACTAATCTATTGCCTAATCAGAAAATTTCTTATAATTAAAAAGTAGAATGAGGTTTAAGACTCGAGCTATTGATTTGCACCAAAGATAATAATCATAATATTAATAAAGTATTTGATATTCAGATTCCTGAATTTTCTTTAGAAGCGATTTTAACAGGATCTGGTAAGGTTACATCGCAAAATATAGTTGATCTATTTAGGGTAGCAATGAAGGTTCGACAAAAGGAAAGCCTGTGCTGGTATTGTTATTATAAAGCATACGAAAATCGAGTTAGTGATGTTAAGTCTGCGAATAATATTGATAACCAATCGGCAAGAACGATAGTATATAATGAAATCAAATCGCTCCTTCTCGATATTACTGATGTAAACTTGCGTAAAATAACTTCCAGAGCAAAAAAAGTATATATATTCTATGAAGGAGTAGGAATTGATAAAATTAGTCAAATAACTTACAGCGCAAGTGCTATTTCGAGTCTAAAGGATATTCAAATTCAAAACCTCATAAACGATTTTACCAAGTCATCGACAGATATGATCTGTGTGACAAATTGTCACGCACACGTGACTGAACCATCTAGCTCAAAAGACGTATCAAATATTAAGGCAAGTATACCTACTGAATCATCCCACACCTCTAATTCGAAAAATATAATAAGTGAGAATAACAAATATTTACAAGAGACTAAGGTAAATACTCAATCTAATCTAATGCCTAATGACTGCACCTCAGAAATTCTTATCAGAAATGAAGCAAATATAGATTCTATCATTCTTCTATTGCAACAAAAGTTCAAAAAAATCCTGAAACAAATATTAGATAAATGGTGATATTATATTGCCTTTGAAATGCGAGGTAACCATAATTACTGGAAAGATGAACGTAAAAATATGAGTGAAGTAGATTTCTTAGAACATAAGCAGAATTTCGAAGCTAGGATGAGATTACCTACTACTCCACACAAAAAAGATTTAAAAAAACAGTATTTAGTAAATATTAAATATGTATAACCCTATCCATTCGAAGTCTCATATCCAGATTATTAAAGTTAATTTTTTCTTAGATAATAGCACATGTTATGACCCTCTTTATTTCATAAAAAAAAGCATGTAAAAATAGAAGATTAGGAGCCCAGCGTGGGGCTTTTCTTTATTTAATATTTTTTTTGCCGAACTGGCAATATACAAATAAAAAAAAATATTATTTTTTTTCATATCACTATAACCTCCATCATCACCTTGATTACCACCTTTACCTAGCTTCATATGGCCAGCTATGCCTAGGTTTTAAGCCCGTTACTGGGTTTCTATCCACTTCAAACCAGCGCTGTATCAAATTCAAGGGCTCTACGCTTCCTGATTTCTGCTTTTCGCGCCAATCCGTGTTTTCTTTTCTTACACAAGAGAGTTCAATATGCCTCCTACCTACATATCTGGGGGTGGTATTATTATTATTGGTTTTGGTGGTAGTGGCGGTGTCGTTGGTCTTGGTAGTGGTGGTTTTTTTATTACTGCTTATTTTTCGTTTCTAAATAAAAAAATCATAGTAAGTAGAATTTGGTTTCATAGCTTTCATAAAATGAAATAACACAAATTACTTTTTTTAAAAAATATAGACCAAGTAAATCAAGTAAAAATATATATGAGCAAAAAAAAACGTTATTGCTAACTTATCTTACGATGGAAACTTGCTTCTTTTTATACTGTCCATTCGTCAGATCTAACAATCTACCAGAAAAAAAAAGCTACATGATTAGTAATTACATTACCCTAACACAAACTAGATTCCACCATGTAAAGCAAGTCTATTCGGTCACAAGTCCCAAATGCTGAATCTATTTGGCCATTTTTTTAGTTGAATTTTGACTCCTTAGATTTTGCCAATCGCTCAGAGTAGGCTAGATCTCGGAGATGGCGGAGATTCGAAGTCCTTGTAATATATAAATTTCGGTAAAACTATTAATTAAGAACGTTGTACTCTTTACCCTTATAGCCTTTTTAAATCTCATTCTTATTGCGGGATCATATATATATAATAAGAAAAGGGTCTAGTTATTCATAACGTTAATAAAAAAATCGACGTTGGGAAAGCAATTATGCATTAAGGTAATACCACATAAAATTTAATGCAGGCCATTGATTATTAAAGCCGGTCAAGGATTTGAACTAAATATCAAGTGACGTGAACGTCACTATTTTAGCTTTGTCATACTATCATATGACTTAACGGTCTCATGAGTCCACTTTTATTTTGGCCTAGGTCATAATGCATATGTACTTTATTTTTTTCTAGCATGGATCAATGGCGAAATAAGTCACAAACGGCTGTTATTTTTGAATGGTTATTAACGTGGTTGTGCTAAATTAACACACATTTATGTTTGCAGGTATTTGTACAGTATTTACACTTCTGCTAGATGTTTGATCAACATATTTTAATTATATTGCATAAATAACGAAGTTATTTTAAATTTGTAGATCCAACTTAAATATAGTGTATAAAATAATTACTGTACTCCGTATAGCCAAATGCGCCTCAACAAGTTATTAACAATGCAATCCCAAATATAAAAAATGCGCGATTGTTTAATTCGTCATGTTCTATAATTGTGGTGCCAGATTTAGTAAACAATTTAATTATTTGTTTGCATGATACAAAATAGCAATTAGTACTGTAGTTGACTCGTATTAAATTATCGCAATGCCAAGTCATTCATATTACATACTGCCTCGTGTCAATGCAAATGCAAGAAAATAAATTCCAATCTCTAATAAATAGAACCAATAAATAGAGCCACCTTTAATATGAAGTTCCATTCCAATTTTGCTTTTTTTTTCTTAAAAACATTTAAAAAAATTTTTTTTATAAAAATTACTTACCTGCCATATAAGCACTATGTCATCCCAAAATAAATCCATTGCATTATTATCGAAGGCCTCTAAAAGAAATCTATGTAAAAAAGGCCTTCGTGTGATAAAAAAAGCCAAATTTGAAAACCTTGATATTTCTGTCATTGAAGATAATACTAATTCCACATCCAATATTAACCTGGCTGATGTAAGAGAAGATATTTTCTACGATCCTCTAAAAGTAAGTTAATTAATTTTAATACAAGTAAACCCTATTATTTATAGTATAGTCTTCTTAGGGGTACTTTTCGCCTTTTGAGGTGGGCCTAGGATCCGAGTATTCCCTCCCTATTCAGAGTTATATTTTTTTCTTGGGCGTGATCGTCATCCTTGTTGTGGGGCATGTGTGAGGAGGAAGGTGATGCAGACTTCATGGGTTTTAAACCTCCCCAAACCACACTACATAAAGTGATTCGAATGTATCCACTGAGAAAATTTTATTACTATTCATGATAAAAAATATCTGGCATATCAATCTAACAATTTTTTGAATATATATTCTCTAGCACAAGACTCAGAGTGAAACCCATTTATCCACTAAAACTCAAACTCAAGAATATATTTGATCTTATTAGGAGTCTGAAGATTTTGTTGCTAGTGATTTTAAGTCAATAAATGATTCTTAGCCCACTTTTTTAATGAACCCAAAAATCACCTTTTTCGAAAAATTTATGGAAAGAAGATAGTAACAACAAGTCGTTAAGACATTATTGAGCAGAGGGTTGCTCCTATCGAATACCGTAAAGCAAAACAGCTTTTCTCTTAAATATAATACACTTTCCAATTTAGATCTTGAAAATGTTTGGAATGAATTTTACAATTCCGGCATTGATCTAGAAAAACTACTACAACTACAGGCCACTCAAGTAATCCACCTGATTTTAACTACTTTTCAAATATTTGCTGAATTTATACATTTACTAGAATCAGAAGTTTTCAATCATAGTGAAGCTACAAATAAAAATTCAAATTTAGCATGGAAGCAATTTGGGTTATAGGCTTTTTTTGCAACAAGTCCCACTATCGACAAGCAGATTCGTAATCACTGCCAGTACCTCTAGTCCAAGGTGAAATATGCATATCAGTAATGCATAAAGGCAGAAGAAGTTTCGTTAGAGCAAACAATAATATCCAAGGCTCTTAGTCGAAATTTAAAAGATAAGCAGGTTATTGCTAGTGTATTAACTAATAAAATGGCAGAAGAAAATATTAATATAAAAGGGTATCATCACATATTCAACTCACAAACTTTTAAGAATGCTCTTGGAGAAACAATGGTGGATCTATTCTCCTTTCCAAGTTCCGGAGTTACAAAAAGTGCAAAGATAGCAGTAGAACAATACTATGTTCACATGCTTGATAGTCCACTGCACCAGTCAAAAGAATTTAAAAAAGAGTTAGTGGAGCACTTTGGTACCTTCACAGACAATAATAATGAACCCTACACAACTGCAAATATCACCTCATCTCACAACCAAGATTATTTAAAATGTGTTCAAGGATTAATACAAGGTCTTCAACCGTTATCAGATGCCATTAATGGCTATATTAGAGACACATATCTGGCCTTGTATGTAAAGATGAGAAAACTTGATCTCGGTTCAAATGTTCCGAAATCGTTCGGTAGTTTTCCCACTGTAGTGGTTAATTTCAACATTATCTCCTAGTTCCACCGAGACCTAAAAGATCACCGTGATTCACTTTGTGTGGTCTGCCTTCATAGGCCGACATTCATCTGATTGGCTAATTGATTCAATTGCCCAGGTAACTAATTTATGTGCTTTAAAGTACTTTTTAGGAATTCGATGTTTCACTAACAAAAAAAAATTTTTTTAATCATACACAGCTTCGAAAGGACGCTAACAACTATTGTGCAAAATAATCAAGAGGTAATCAACATTCTC
>CAJVPY010000718.1:0-24032 GCA_910591965.1 Dentiscutata erythropus
CAAAATTCGTCGTCCGTGAGATTTGAACTCTAGACCTGCCACTTGGAGAGGGTGACGACTAGACCACTACACTAAGTCACCACACCTCTTGTGTTTAAAGAAATTATTAACTTAGATGAAGATAAAAATATACAAATTAAAAATAAAAAGCATAAAGAAAATTATCAACCTAAGAGAAAAAAAAAAGTAAAAAAATAGTAAGGTTGCACAAAATTATATACTTGGTTTTCATATAATCAATGATATAGGAGTGCAGCTTTTTTTAGTAAAGAAGTTTTTTTAAATAATACCAAGAAATGTCTATTAAAGCTTATTATCTTATGAATTAATTTCATATATAGATATTAGTGAAATCAAATTATAGTTAGGTAATTATCAATTATCATATTACTTTTGTAAAGTTTAAAATTAAATTACTATCAAATTTTTAATAAAATTCAAACACTATGTTCATTCTTTTTATGCTGATTTCTTTTTTATATTAATAACAAACTATAATTATTCTATTACTCATGACTGAATATAACATAACTTGTTTTACTATTACTAATTTAATCACAAATATAATAAACTATGTTGTAGATCTCCAAAGTGTGTTCCAAAGTGTATTTATATTAATTGTTAGTGTCTTTGTATTAGTAAATATATAAAACAATTTAGATTAACTTAGAATAATTTAGAAATTTAAAATATCTAAAAACAAACTTTACCAATAGTAATACTTATCGTGATTGTATCATTAATTATAGTTATTGATTATTATTGAACAATTTTTAAATCTATTAAAAAATACATAATTAGTGATCTACATATGCACCCTGACTATGTTTTGATTAATTAGTCTAATACAGTATGTGATAATATTGAGTAATTGAAATATTTTAGAATAATTAATCACATGTATTCTAAGTTAAAAATAATTTGCATTTTTTTGTTATACAAATTCTATTTTGAGAATGTACATTGTCTCTTGCCCATACTTAAATAACTTAATTTGCAAACACATTTAATAAAAATATAGCTTAATATAATAGTACAAATTTTGTACAGTTAAACCTCTTTAAGTGCATACTTCTGGAACAATGCCTTAATAACATAAATATAGAAAATAATAAAAAAATTACATTTATAAAGATTATATATATGTTTGAGTTGACATTTAACTGTAAATTTAAATAGAGTATGTACTTATAGTGGGTATACTTAGAGAGGTCCGGCTGTATAGATGTTTGTAATTTGTATTATTTAATAAATATAAATTTAAATATATACATATATAATATGGTATAGTAAAAGTAATTCAATTGATATTTAAAAAGCACATATATGTAGATGCTATTCAATAGAGTAGTAATATAAGTTATTTATTATATTATATAACAATATGATAGAAATTTTGTATTACTAACAAATTTTATCATATTACTTTGTTCTTTTTTCATATTTTTAAAATAACTAATAGGCTTGGAGAAATACTGATAAAAATAAATATATGCATATGCAATTCTAAAAATAGTTTGTTATAAGTTTTGTATTAATCTATTTTTATAATTACAAGTTTCTTTTTCTATTATCTATATAGTTAGACATCTCTAAGTGCACATCTTTGGAACTACATTTTAACAACATGCATATAAAGTATAATAAAAAAGATACATTTATGAAGATCATGTATATATTTAAGTTGGTGTTTGAATGTATATTTAAAGAGAATATGCATTTATAAAGAGTTCTAACTATATAATAAAAATTGTGATTATATTAAAACCTCTACAAATGCATGTTTATAAAACTTGAACTTTAACAATGTATATTTAGAAAGCAATAAGAAAAAGTATATTTATAGAGGTCTTGTATATATTTGGGCCAGAGGCTAAGTATATATTTACACTGGTCAAAATTTTTTAATATTATAAGATAATATAAAAGTGATATATATAAATCATACATTATAAAATCAGGTATAAGATAATTAAATGATTAATAATATCTGTAAAATATCTGTAAACCAATAGAAATAATATCTTAAAATTTTGTCAAAAAAAGAAAATATAATTATGAATAATATAATCATCACTATATCTGCTTTATATCTTTAGAATAATAGTTATATCTATCAAATATCTGTTGGCTGATAGAGATAATATCTTAAAATTTTGTTTAAAAAAGAAATTATTATTATGAATAATATGGGCTGCCATCAATTGAAATCAGGCAGATTGACAGAAGGTGGGAAAGCATTAGCAGATACATTTTGCAAGAACAACCTACTAACTTCTTTGAATATTTGTCAAAATAAACTTGGATCAGAAGGAGGATAGATTATTGCAACCTGTATTTAATTATATTAAAGCAGTTACTTTAACGATTAAATTAGTTACAAAATAGAGAAATCTAGAGGTTATATATTGTACTTTAGTATGGCTTTAAAAATTATATTATATTTATATTACACATTATAATATATATTACTGTTATAGCTTATTTTCCTATATAGTATTATATAATAGAAAAAAAAAGTTAAAAAAATAACATATTTGATTTCCAAACAACGTATACAGAAATAACAAATTGTTGTTTTTAATTCTATAAATTTATGAATTACTATTATAAAAAATGAATAAAAATATACAGTATTCATAAAATTTATAAATTATGTAATTGGACTAATTTGAAAACAATAGCAATAGGTTTATAATATAGTAACAATTAGATTGAAGACCGTCTCAAAATAATAATATATATTTAAAAAATATACAGAGATTATTATTTTAGAGATTATTATATATGCAATATATACTGCACTTTATATAACTGCTTGACGGTTCATATAACTATCATTTTTCGCTAATTTAAATGCAAGATTATTTTCAGAAATATTCAAATCCTTCAACGTAGTGTTCTTGCAAAGTGCATTAGCTAATGCATTTCTTCCTTCTAATTCAATCTTATTATGATAAAGATTCAAAAAAATCAAAGTGGTGTTCATGCAAAGTGCATTTGCTAATGCTTTTCCTCCTTCCGATCCAAGTTCATTTCTACTAAGATCTAGAGAAGTCAACGTGATGTTTTTGCAAAGTGCATCAGCTAATGCTTTTCCTCCTTCTGATCTAAGATAATTATCTTGAAGATTCAAAGAAGTCAGTGAGATGTTCTTGCAAAGTGCAAATGCTAATGCTTTTCCTCCTTCTGATCCGAGATCATTATTTCGAAGGTTCAAAGAAGTTAAAGTGGTGTTAATGCAAAGTGCATCTGCTAATGCTTTTCCTCCTTCTTATCCAAGCTTATTATGATAAAGATCCAAAGAAGTGAGTGTAGAGTTCTTGCAAAGAGCATTTGCCAACGTTTTTCCTCCTTCTAATCCAAGGTAATTCCAAAAAAGATTCAAATCTTCCAGCGTGGTATTCTTGCAAAGTGCAGCTGCTAATGCTTTTCCTTCTTTTGATCCAAATTTATTATAACCAAGATGCAAATCTTTCAATGTAGTGTTGTTGCAAAGAGCATTCGCTAATGCTTTTCCTCCAATAAACCCAAGGTTATTTGAACATAGATTCAAAGAAGTCAGCACAGTATTCTTGTAAAGTGCATCAGCTAATGCTTTTCCACCTTCAAACCCAAGATTATTATGTTGAAGATTCAAAGAAGTTAGCGTGGAGTTCCTGCAAAGTGCATTAGCTAATGCTTTTCCTCCTTCTGATCCAAGATTATTACAATAAAGATCCAAAGAAGTCAGAGTGGAGTTATTGCAAAGTGCTTTTGCTAATGCTTTTCCTCCTTCTGACCCAAGATCATTCAGTTCAAGATCCAAATTTTTCAGTATAGTGTTTTTACAAAGTGCATCAGCAAATACTTTTCCTCCTTCTGATCCAAGATTATTCTCTTCAAGATCCAAAGAAGTCAGCGTGGAGTTTTTGCAAAGTACAAATGCTAATGTAATGCTTTTCCTCCTTCTAATCCGAGATTATTATTTCGAAGATTCAAAGAAATCAAAGTGGTGTTCTTGCAAAGTGCAAATGTTAATGCTTTTCCTACTTCTAATCCAAGATCATTATTATAAAGTTCCAAAGAAGTCAAAGTGGTGTTCTTACAAATTGCATCTGCTATTGCATCTCCTCCTACTGATCCAAGTCTATTATCACCAAGATCCAAAGAAGTGAGCGTAGTGATCTTGCAAAGTGCATCTGCCAATACTTTTGCATCTTCTGATCCAAGTCCATTCGAATGAAGATCTAAATAAGTCAAGACAGCATTCTTACAAAGTGGATCCTTTAATGCTTCTCCTCTTCCAAGGTTATTATCTCGAAGATATAAAGTTTTTAGTGTGTTGTTCTTGCAAAGTGCTTCTAATAATGCGTATACCCTAAGATTATTGTCTCGAAGATCCAAATTTTCTAGTGTGGTATTCTTGCAAAGTGCATCTACTATTGCATATCCTCCATCTAATTCAAGATTATTAGATCGAAGATTCAAAGAAGTTAGTGAGGTGTTATTGCAAAGTGCATTTGCTAATGCTTTTCCTTCTTCTGATCCAAGTTTATTACCAGTGAGATTCAAAGAAATCAGAGAGGAATTCTTGCAGAGTGCAAATGCTAATGCTTTTCCTCCTCCTGATCTGAAATCATTATTTCGAAGATTCAACGTAGTTAGTGTGGTATTCTTGTAAAGTACATCTGCTAATGTTTTTCCTCCTTCTGATCCAAGATTATTATCACCAAGATCCAAAGAAGTGAGCGTAGTGATCTTGCAAAGTGCATCTGCTAATACTTTTGCATCTTTTGATTCAAGTTCATTCGAATGAAGATCCAAATGAGTCAATGCAGCATTCTTGCAAAGTGGATCTTTTAATGCTTCTCCTCTTCCAAGGTTATTATCTCGAAGATATAAACTTTTTAGTGTGTTGTTCTTGCAAAGTGCTTCTACTAATGCGTATCCCCTAATATTATTACCTCGAAGATCCAAATTTTTTAGTGTGGTATTCTTGCAAAGCGCATCTACTATTGTGTATCCTCCGTCTAATCCAAGATTATTAAATCGAAGATCCAAAAAGGCTAGCGAGGAGTTCGTGCAAAGTGTAAGTGCTAATGCTATTCCTCCTTCTGATTCGAGATGATTATTTCGAAGATCCAAAAAGGTTAGCGAGGTGTTCGTGCAAAGTGCAAATGCTAATGCTATTCCTCCTTCTGATCCGAGATGATTTTTTCGAAGATTCAAAGAAGCCAACGAGGTGTTCGTGCCAAATGCAAATGCTAGTGCTATTCCTCCTTCTGATCCAAGATTATTATAATCAAGATTCAAAGAAGTCAGCGTGGAGTTCTTGCAAAGTGCATCAGCTAATACTTTTCCTACTTCTGATCCAAGTTCGTTGCCAGTGAGATTCAAAGAAGTCAACGAAATGTTTTTGCAAAGTGCGTCTGTCAATTCTTTTCTTCCTTCTGATCTAATATAATTATAGCTAAGATTTAAATCTTTTAACGTAGTGTTCTTACAAAGTGCATCTGCTAATGCTTTTCCTCCCTCTAATCTAAGATTATTATGACTAAGATTCAGTGTAGTCAGCGTAATGTTCTTTAAAAGTGCAGCGGCTAATGCCTTTCACCCTTCAGGTTCAAGATTATTTCTACGAAGATCCAAAAAAGTCAGTGCAGTGTTTTTGCAAAGTGAATCAGCTAACGCTTTTCCTCCTTCTGATCTAAGATTATTAAAGCCAAGATTCAAATATTTTAAGGTATTGTTCTTGCAAAGAATTTTTGCTAGCTCATTCCCCCCTTCAACATCAATCTGATTATAACTAAGATTTAAAGAATTTATGACAGTGTTTTTATAAAGCGCCTTTGATAATGTTTTCACTTATTCAGATCTAATTTGACTAGATCCAAGATTTAAGGAAGTCAAAGTATAACTCCTATAAAGGATATTTACCAATACATCTATTGCCTTAGATTTAAAATCATCACTGATATTATATAAATCAATAGAAGTAATAGTAATGTTTTCATAAAGAATTTCAAATATTATTTGATTGCAAATAAGTTCATTAAGACTTAAATGTTTAAGATTTTTACTAGTACGTAGAAGCATTGCGATCAAAGAGCACTTAAGGCTCATATCCTATTTCATAAGGATGCCAATTTCTATATAAATCACTGCTAACCGATGTGATATAACTTGTATATTCAAATAGTGGTTTTGGGTGACTTGGAAGGGTAATTTTAAAAGGAATTAATAGAGATTGCTCCTCTGCATTTAACATTAAAAGAAGTATTCTTATAAGTCTTAAATCTTTAAAATGATATTTCGGTTCACTCCACAAAATTGGTATAATAATTCTGCACCATTGACGGCTTACAAGTGCACATGAAAATAGGTATTTTTGAATATGCTGGAGGTTGTTAAATATTTCATAGTAGCATTCATACGGTAATGTTATCATGTTGAAAAAAATCTTATACTGTATACGTACGTATGTATTGTACGTAGGTACGTAATGTATTATTTATCAGTTATATATTACAAGAAAGTTGTGAAACGTTGTGAGAGGACTTGTGTCAGGGACACGGAAATTGTGTGATTTAGTGTAATTAAACCAAATCGCAATAAATCGAATAATTTTACATCTACTTATATTCTCCGATTAAAAAACTTGCTAGTTGAGCGCAGTATTTAAAAAATTACAGTTTTTTTTACGAGCAAAATTTGCAAAAGCACTAAATCGCACTTTTAAATTTAATCATCAGCAAATCGCATATATTACACATACCGCGCGCATAATTTACAAATTCTTATCACATAAATTCCGTGTCCCTGACCTGTGTCAGGCATGTGACATGTGAACTCGGAAATTCAAAATTTACCAGATTCGTTAGATTCGCCGAACGCATAGGTCCAATTGAGAGAAAAGAGGAATTGTTGTTGATAATAATAATCATAGCAATAAGAGAATTTCCGGTTATAAGGCCTATTATATCATGTAATAATAGATACGTAGTAAATAATTATTCGTGACACTTTAACCCAGTGAGCGACTATCATTTGATATTACGTTATTTGTTTACCAGAATTAAAAGCTAGCCTAAACTATGCTCCCAAACTAATTCTAACCTAACCCTAACCAAACCCTAACCTGGGCAGAATGACAGCCATGTGATATTGTGATGATCACTGAGTTAAATCTTCTTAAATCTTCCCATTATTCGTATTATTAATAATTTACAATAAAAGCTTAAGCTATTATAAAAAATTAATTACTGTAGAGTAGCAATCTTAAAATCCCAACTAGCCAAAAATTATTCGGATATTATTAAACCGTTTTTTGCCATGTCTAAATAATGACACCAAGAACATATAGTAATATTCTTTAGAACAGTTTTTTCGCATTCATCGTGATTAAAAAATATCTATTAATAATACAATTCAGCAGGCACACGTAAGTTCACGTGCATATATTTCTTACGTGTTATCAGTAATAGTGAGTTCAATTTAGTTAGAGTATGATATAATTGCGAAGGGATGGTAACAAACATGCCTGTAATAAAGTTTTGCAAGGAATTTTTTTTTGTTAGGAATTAGAGAGCATTTTCATAGACGAGATTTTGAGATACAGACAACAAGTCATCTGTTTTAAATTTTCACGTTACACCTGATCCTGTGACTTTATTGACCATACGAGATACACGCGTCAATTAATACGTGTAATTCCAACTAACGAGCCCAGTGTTGGGCTGGACAATTGGGACCATACTTGTCCAGTCCAGTCCAATCCATTGGACCAAAAAGTATTGGACAATAAGTCAACATATAATCATTATTGGACATATTGGTAGAGATGGGCAAATCGCGGTTTTTTCAAAAATCCCGCGCGGGATAGGATTACCAGTCTGCAAATTTTTTAATTTTTGCATTTACAGCTATTATCATAATTACAAGGACACCTGTAAAAATTTGCCGAATAACTTTTCGGCCGATCCGGTTAAGTTATATAATAAGATTCACTAAGTCGTAAAATTTCAATCCTATTCTTTGGCACGATCCATTTTTGTTCTAATTATTTTTCGACGAAAATTCGGGTTTGAAAAATTGTCTAAAATTTCAATTCCTTTCTTTGGCAAGATCTAATTATTTTTCGACGAAAATTTGTTTTTAAAAAATTGTGTAAATTTTCAATTCCTATTATCCATTTTCATTCAAACAAAGCCTTCATTCATTTCTAATTATTTTTTTGGCGAAAATTAGTTTTTAAAAAATTGTATAAAACTTCAATTCCTATTCTTTGGCAAGATCCATTTTCGTTCAAACGAAGGCATTTATTCAAATATAAATACATAAAATTTTTTACTTGGATTTCGTTTATCATAATTCTTCATGCATTCTCGACAAATATTAATAATATCTTGGTCGCTTGGAATCCTAACCCGAGATTCATTTGTAAACCAGTCGATCATATTTAACTTTTTTAATAGCGGCACCTGTTCGAGTAATATATTTGTTATAAAAGTCTAATTTATATTCGATTCCTTCTTTTTAAGGTTTATTGGTTGACATGACATTATTGTTGTGACAATCGTAAAATGATCATTTTATTATTATTATACGGGTATGCCGAATCAATAACTTAACCGGATCGGCTGAAAAATGATTCGGTAAATTTTTACAAATGTCCCAGGAATTATGATAATAGCTGTAATAAAAAAAAAAACCGTACAGAATTTATTATTGAAAATTAATTTTCTTGTTCGAATCAGTTATTTCATTTATTATAAATAAATTAATTAGAAATTGCCTAAATAGTTAATGCAAGCCAGATGTTATATTAATGCCGGCCAGATAGTTTTGTAATGCCGCCGGATAATTTTATTTGGGATCATATTAAAAATCCCGCGCGTGCCCATCTCTACATATTGGAATAGACATATGTCCAAGTCCCAGTCCAATAGCATAAAAATAGGTCCAGTGCCAACACTGAACGAGTCTATACGTGTTATCCGAATATGTGCCATTCCGTATAAAAAGCTTACACATGCACAACGTACCGATACGTATCATTTTAAACACATGTAACGTACATATACGTGCAATTACGGATATCTCCGTGCAAACCGTAACACCGCCCGGACCATTTTTTTTATAGGGTAGTGGTTCAATCTATTTGTATAATTATAAAAATTGTTGACTACATTCCTGGTTTAGTGGATGGCATTACACAGCTACCCAATTTATATGTTTCGTGATTTAATGGATTTAGTGATTCAAATCTCCTTTTAGTCGAAATGGAAATGTGGCGGATCATGGATAAAAGAAAAACAAATTAGAAATTTGTGCACATGTGCAAGTATGGTATGGCCATAATGAGATAAATTAAGAAGATTAAGGGTTATAACTTTTTCAACAGAAAGAATTATTGTTTAGCTAAAAATATATTTAGTTGTCGGAGTATGTTTTCAAAAGGTAAAGTTTAGTGGAAAGTATACGTTTTACTGTAGTACAAAAGTGCGCCCTCGAAAGTATAAGGAAAATTTTCAATAGCGTGCATTTTGGAAAGTCGTGCATTTACGAACAGAGGTTTATAGATTTGGAATTGTGCATTTAGAGAATTGCCTGCGTAAATATAAGGCAATATATCGTTATTTCAAGTTTATTAGTGCAGAAATGTATAAATTTACTCATTTCTACCTTCACAAAGGCGATATAAAACAATTATAATTAATTTAATGGAGTCAGCTCAATTCATTGTTACTTCAGCATCGCTTGTCGGTGCGGCCCTTATTATTACCTTTCAATCATTCTTTCGAATGTTAATAATCGATACAGTTGATGATACAATAAAAGATAAGATGTGGTTATTTTGTCTTATGAACTTAACCGCCCTTATTGCCGAATTTTCTTCGTTTATGATGATAGTGGCATCTTCATATTGTTCAGATCCAGACAATTTTAGTTCCGAATGTTCAAATTGGTTTTATATAGCAAGGCCTACTTGTAAAAGCTTTTGTTTAGATAATTATTATGTAACATCGTGTTATTTAGCAGATAGCATTAGGTCAGCCTTTTATATAATATCCAAAACAGCTTTATTACATTTAGCATTTGAAAGATGTAAATCCGTTTATCATCTGTATAAAACAAAAGAATTTAAATTCTTTCACTTAATAATTAGTGGCTTACGCATTTCAGAGTTAATTCTTTTAGTAGTCATCAACATGTTCGATTTTGTAAAATGCAAAGGTGAATATTGCAATCCTGATCACACAGAGTGTCTATTTGTTCCTGTTGTGACAAATATACGAGAGATAATTGTGCACTTTTTTCGACTTTATTACATTATATCAGAGTCTATATTTTATTATTACCTTTTTTCTATAATTTTGGAAACCCCTAGTAAGGAGGTAATTCCTAATAAATATATGAAAAAGAAAAAAGAAGTTATTTATGAGAGAAAAAGGAGAGAAGTTATTTATCAGATATTATTATTCGCCTTCGACATAATACAACTTGCAGCAATTGGTATATACCGAATATTACGCCTTTATTATAAAACCAACAACTATTTAGATTTAAAACCAAATATCTATGCTAATATTTTAAGTACTGCGATTACTATTTCTGTAATGACTAGATTTGGGCTTAATCTACCTCAATTAGTAGTGAGTGATGAGTAATTGACAGTAATTATTTTTGAATAGATGTGATATTTTGTAAGTAGTATAAAAGTTGAAAACAATTTCTCGGTTTTTTATGCAAAGAAAAAGTTTATAAATTGTGTGGTATCGCATATTGAATCATCAAATCTATTGGTAAATAAATGAACTCTGATGAAAGTAGTGTGACGGAAAATATTATAGCACTGAATTTTAATTATGTTAAAAATTGATTAAGTGTTTATGCAATGATGTTCAAAACACTTTTTTTAAATGCTTTTAGAAAATAAGAACAGACCTTTAATGTAAAATATTGTTAGAAGAAAATAATAATTTAATAGTAATTTTTTTAATAAAAAAAAATTCTTTCAATACATTTAAATTCAAATTGATTAAAAAAATTTGGCCTTTCTTTAAAACAGGTGGTTTTAAGTAAATTTATTTAAATATCCTTTTGTTTTTTAAGCAAATATTTAATTTTTTCTTATAAATCGATATAAATAAGTTTAATATAATTAAACTTGAAGCAATAAAAGTTTTATAAAAAATTTTTAGCTTTATTATTCAATATTTGTAAATAGATTTACTGTATATAATAGATTTTAAAATATGTAAATTTTTATGAAAGTAAGTAAAATTTTATAAATAAAAATGTAAAAACAAGATTCTTAAAACCAAAATTATGTATTAGTATCTTTTTAGAATAAATTTCAACAATGCTTAATATAGTCATTGCACTATTAGATTTTTAATAAAAAAAAAAGCAATGACTTTTAAATATTTTATTATAAAAAATTATCATTTCAAATATTACGTATATGAATACAAATTTTGGAAGAATACAGTACTATAAAAATTTTAAATTTTAACTTAATAAATAAAAAGCTAAATGCATTAATTTAAAATGATTTATTATTGCTTAAATTTGTCTATACAGTATTTTTAAAAATAAACTTTTACTCTGAATCTATATGGCTGTATAATTAAAATAAAATATTTCATCGATTTGATCTAAAGAGGTAAAGTATTAGTATATGTACTTTGCAAAAATTCTCTAACAAAGGATCTCTTTTGGCTTTTAATAAAAAATTTCTTGTAAGGTTCCGGAATCCATGAGTCTGTACCACTCCATCGTGCTCTATGTTTAAAAAGAAAAAATTACAAAAATAAAAATTTAAAAAAAAATTTAAACAAACTTATTAGGTTTATTGTCTTCCGTTGATTTCTCTTCTTTTAGATCGAATTTTTTACTGATTTGATAAATTTTTTGAATCTTTCTTTTTTATATAAACTTCTACTAATCACAATTATTCATCAGTTTTCTGCTAATGCTATAACTAATGGGTAATTCTTTAATTAATTTAACACTATGAATAATTTCTTTGCAGATTTGCCTGCATCTTTATTATATTATAATTAAAAATTTTATAATTTATAACCAATTAAATATTTTTATGTTCGCATTTTGATGATTATATACTGATCTAAGCATATAGTCAAAACAACCCTCAAATATGTAATTATTTATACTCTACAAATATGTATGAACTTATGTAGCATAAAAATTCTCTAGTCTAATCATTTAATATCATTATTAAAAAGTTTTTTTTCTTACTCTATTGAAATTCATTTAACAATGGATATGAGATAGAGGAAGATTACATAGTTGTCTTGTGTGAGGTACGGTACTTCATGTATTCGATCTTATAATATGTATAGATTAGAGAATATCACTTAAAAATTATAAGATAAATTTAAGCTTACCTAATTTGTTTCATTTTTAGGCTCAGGAAGATTTACAAACTCATGAATTATGCTTGAAATTTCATTAGGTACATGAAAATGCGATCGGCTAAACATGTTTCCTAATTCTGGTATTACATATTCACCACAAGACAATTTTTCAAGATCTACATTAAAATTTTGAAAAAGCATTTCAGCTGTTGGTCTTTCTAATGGATTAGCATCCCAACAACTTTTCATAATTTCTTGATATTCTTGAGGTAAACCTAGAGTAATTTCTGGTCGGAGCCCATTACAAATATCTCTTGCAAGTTGAATATCGTATTTACGACTACAGAATGGATAACATCTAGCTATAAGCTGCCACATTATCATCCCCATACTATATATATCTGATGCTTGCGTATACTCTGATCCATATAATACTTCTGGTGCAATGTATGGCAACACTCCAATAATTTGCTTTGTTACTTTTCCATCTAAGGGACCATGAAATCCAAAGTCACTAATAAACCATCCTTGTGAATTAGAAAGTATATTGCCTGGATGAAGATTTTTATGTACCATTTTGTTGTTATGAATTTGATTAAGTTGCTGAAATATTTCTTTAAGTAAAGTAAACCTATCCTTCCAAGTTAAATTATTATCTTTACGTTTCAACAAGGTGTTAAGATCTCCATTTTCCATATAATCCAAAAGAAATGCAAGTTTTTCTCTTTCTGGAAAATTTGTCATTCCGTAACATTTAACTCCGTGTGAACCTTGAGACGAAAATTTGACATTAGATATTACCTACAAAATTATGCAAAACATAAATATATATAAAAACTGAATATGTTTTTTAAATACAGTATTAAATTGTATCTCACCTCTTCAAGAACCTTATTATCTTGTTCATTTAACTCGTTTATTAATTTTAAAGCAACAATTTTTGGCCCAGTCCTTATAATTTGTTGAGCCTCCTCATCCCAACCAGTAATCCACCCATTAGCCAATGTTGCAGAATATAGAGATCCGAATCCGCCTTTTGAAATATATTTGACACCCGTCAGAAATTCATAAGGAATCCATTCAATGACATATTCTAATGCAGATCTTCTAATTTCCTGACTCATATAATAATTCTGCATAAATTTGTCAATAAACTCATTTCCAGATGGTTTTGAATTATTTAACAAACATAAAACAACACAAAGGCAGTGCTCATCATTAGATAAGTTTGAATAACATCGTGTACATCTATTAATTTTTTTAACAATTTTCATTTCATATGTATAAGCTTTAATAAAATATTTATCACTTCTAGGATCTTGAGTTATTTGAATACGTTGAGAATAATTCATTTCTACAATAAGTTCTCTTAAATATTCGAGGCAAAAACTTTTTTCTTTAGGATTAAGGTCTTTGCTTCTTTTAATTTGTATTACATGTTCATCTCTGTCTTGTATTCTTCCTTTTTTCACTATAACTTGTGCTTTTTCTAAGTATTCTTTCACAAGTTCAAACCGAATAATTCTTTCATTATCGTTTAATGTATCCCTTTAAACATTAAAAAATAAGTCAACATAATTTGTTTATTATTAAAAGATAATTATATAAGCAATATTAATAAACATTTTAATACATGTGTCTCAAGCAATAAATCGAAAGTTGTATACTCTTCGTTATTAATGCTATTATCAGCAAGTAAAAATTAAGAAATGTTATTGTATGTACGTATGCATTAATAGGTTTATATGTACATACGTATCACCAATAAATTTTGTGCTAAGTGTCACGTTACCTATAGATATGGTATGTAATTGGTGTAATATCTTAAGAATGTGCACGTGGCTCCAGCGCCCTGTATGTCAGTGTTGTTACTAGAACGGGCCATTGAGACTACTGGAATGGGAAGGATTGCTGGATCAAACTAGATGAAACTGGAAGATATTTAGGTTCCGGTAATAAGTTATCACTAGGGATGTTAAGTGGTCCGACTCAAATCGATGAACCGCCGGTCCGTCTTAGGACCGAGCCGGTCCTGTCTTTTTTGGGACGGACCGAAAGGACCGTCGGTCCTAATATTGTAATACAGTAGACCCTCTCAAACCCGATCCTGTCAAAACCGATAACCTGTCAAAACCGATAAAAAATTGGTCTACCAAGTCCGTTCCCGTTATATAAATCTAATAGTTTGTTATGTCTTCAAATCCGATACCTCTCAAAACTGATACAAAACCTGTCCACCATGCATACCGATTCTGAGAGGGTCGACTGTAGATAATTATATAAAATATAACCCGATTCTGCGATTTTGCGATGTTTGATCTGATATTAAATTTAGATCGTGTACATAGATAAAATATTTAATAAGGTAGCTGCGCGACGTCATCGCGCAAAACCAGGAACGGGAAAGTATCTAAGTGATACGGGCTGGCCCAATGGCCGGGTCGATGGCAGGGACCCGTAAAATTTTAGATCTAAAATTTTCACAAAAAATCTAAAATTTCAAGTGTCAAATTTTCTAAAATTTTTAAATTCTGATGAATTTATATCTAAAATTAACTAAAATTTTCTAAAAATTTCCTTATTATATTATAGTTTGTGATACATAGGAATGGGATGCTGCGCAGGTGGAACATTTCGGAATTTCGAAACATTTCTGAATTCCACAATTCTAGCCTGCATTAGTAGTAAACTATAATGTGGGCCGCAGTAGATTCAAAAAATATTTGATTTGCTTATCCCTAGTTATACGTATTTTATTTTTAATAAAAATTTTATACAAACTTAACTTATTTAACTTCTAAGGTATACAGTATATGATTAGGATATTGATGCCGTGATCTAGAGACATAAATTTATGTGACTTAGTTCCTAATTTTATATTTAATAACAATCGGCAAAATTTAAATGTTGAATTATTAAGTATTTTAACAAAATAAAAGAATGAACTGTAAAACTTTTCTAAAATTTATTAAATTTAAATCAAAATCTATCTAAAATTTACTAAATTTAAATCGAAATTTATCAAAATTTGCTAAATTTTTTATTGTTATCAGAAAAAATCTTGAGTTTTTAAAACTAAAATTTTACGGGTCCCTGGTCGATGGGCGGGTTGACCCTCGGACTGCACCTTTGTGGGCCAGACCGGTCGATAAAATAAAAGTTAGAATCGATTATCTTATACTGGCTAAAAAAATGGCTAATCATTAACAAAAATGTAAGTTGGGTAATTTAGGTGATAAATCAACAAACAAATAATATATGAATAGAAATGCCTGACATGTCAGGTGCAGAGACAATTAATCAACATAACGACAAAAAGAATAAAAACTAAATGATTTTGATATAGTAGAATTTGACAAGGAACTACCTGATGGCTTTCTATGATATAGATATCGAGACTAATTCTTATTTAAAAAAAAAATTTATATTAGCAAAAAAAGTTCGGCCCGGTCGATCGACCCGATCTTTTTTAGGATCAATCACGGCCCATAATTTTTTCATCGACCCGTATCACTAATCTAGAAATTAAACGGTTTAAAATTTTAAGCCAACCTGATTCTGGATTTTGCGATATTTGACCTGACATATTAAATTTAGATCATGTACATAATTAGGGCTGTTAGTCAGTTCGACTAAAACCCGGTCTTGCGCTCTGTCTTAGGACTGAGCCAGTCTGGTCTTTTATAGACGGACCAAAAAGACTATCGGTCTTAATATAGCATAAAATATTGTAACGAACATATATAGCCTAATTTTTTGTGATTTGTTGAGTCTAGATTATGAGCACTATTATAATATACAGTATAAGTGTAAGCAGGGCACCATGCATCTTGAGTTCAGATAAAACTAAATTTTATAATCAACACTTTGTAAATATATTTCAGAAAATCGAGTTATAAGAATCATAATCAGCATAAATAAGAAATTAATTAACAAATAATATTGACTGAATCGACTTGAATAAAAGATAGTTTATCGACCAAACAATAATAAGTGCATATATTGTTTTCGAATACTTTGATTAGCAAATAATTTTATACTTATGGGACTCACAGATATTATGTAAATCAAGATCTTACGTAGTATATATAATATATATTATACTTTCTTTTGATTAGCTAATACATCTTACGTGGGGAGAATGTCCTAAAATATATTACGTAATATCTCCGGTTAAATTTATAACCTAAATAAGCGACTTAATGAGGAATGCCAGATAATTTATATATAATATACAATATGTTGATGCAACTTATGTAGCATTTAATTCATTTAATTGGTCTAATAATCGGTCCGTCCAGTCTCATACTGATCGGTCCTAACCAGTCCTGGTCCGCAGTCCGGTCCACCTTTTAAAAGACCGTCAGTCTTTGGACCAGGACAGACTGGACGAACCGATTAACAGCCCCAATTACGATGCGTTTGTTTCGTCTTTCGTCATAATACGGAAAAAGTTTCGCCTAAAACTATAATTTCACCCAAATCATTCTAATCTCCGGGTTTACTAATCCCCCCACCACTTCCCATTGGACGAATGCAAATATCATTTTCCATTGGACGAACCCAATTGTATCATTAATCAGGCGCCGCAATTAAAGAATAAATTACTTTTCGCAATGATTACATTGATAAAAATTTTTTTCTTTTTAAATGATTATTTCGTTAACACTAACGTTTTGCTTTTTTGGATTATAGCAGTGTTGGCATTTGGACTATGTCCATATTTTTGAAAAAATTTGGACATAGTCCAAATATATATGTTCAATTAAAAAATGACTATGTCCATATTTTGTCCATATTATTTTAATTAGTCCAAATGCCAACACTGGATTATAGCATTTTCAAGTTTTTTTTTTTAGTAATAATTTTGTGTGAACGTTTAAATAAATTTTCGCCATTATACCTACTTTTTTGAATCATACTATTCGAAAATTTGAAAACAAAATAAGTATTTTTTTATTGTTTTGCTTGTTTTATTTTTGTAAGTGTATGAAAATTTTACATTAATTAACAACTTAGTAGTGAGTAATTTTAACCATTGCTGAATAAAAAGATCCATTATGTTGATCGATTGTTACTAGGTGGAGTTGTCGCTTTTCAAATAACAACATTGGAAAAGTTCATTGGAAGGGTTTTTGAATGGAATTTCAATTATTTTGTTTGCAATTTTGCTAAATTTTTCGAAGAAAAATACATAACCACAAATTATTTCATTATTTGTTGAGTTGCTTTCCAATTTTGCCGTAGTATTCTGCTGAGTTTCTTCTTCATTTTGAGAAATACCAGCATCATTTGGCAATTCTGAATCATCGTTTTCATATTTCATATCAGATGCTTCAATAACATTTATTTTCAACATTTCTAATTAGCAAATTAGTACTATTGAAAGCTATTTTCCGAAAGAATATAATACTGACTAATTATTTTTCTTTTGGAAAAATGGCTTTTGAAAACTTGAGTACATTATTGTTTTAGTATTGAAAAAAAATCCATTAATTAGCAATTTGCAGTAGCATTTATTTATTTGCGGTATTGTAATAGTACCAATAAAAATGAATTTAATATATTTCAAATGTTCGCGTCAATTATTTTTAAATAAAAGTAAAATCGCGGCCAGGATATAATTAAGGAATTTTAAAACAGAGTTGGTATTTTTAAAATTACAAGTTTGTAAACGTAGGTCTCAACAAAAGACTTTATAAAATTTCTTGGTTGTGTAATTTTCATTATTTTTTAGAGTATTTCGATTTTCTTTTTTTTTTTTTTACTACAGTAGCAGAAAGAATTTTGGAATTGAATAAATAAATACTTTTGCTTAATAATTATTTTGAATTTTTTCGAATTTTTTTTATTTTTTTTATTGAAAAACTAAAACGATGTTTTTGCTGCACTAAGATGTATGATCTAGTTTATCCAATTGAAGACGGTATTTCATGCATCCAATCACAACTGGTGGGGAAATTAGGGCTCCTTGATTAATATTAAAATGGTTAGGGTGCGGTACACCTGAGTTGAAATAGAATTTTACTTGGCATTATTATTATTACTTTGTTCGAAAATTAAAAAGGTTTTATTTATAAACAATATAAATGATATGTAAAATAAAATATACAAAGTAAATGCACCTAAATCTTATTTGCCAAAAAAAAAGAATATTCAACAAAATATGGGATAATACAACTTGTATACATAAATGTTTTAACTACATGCCTTCTACATAAAGTACACCAAGCCTAATAAACAAAATTGAAAGCGTTACCGAAGCGATTGTAACTAAAATAACACTTGGGGCAGTGGTGTCAGGTAAAAGGAGATGTTTTTTTGGTTTATTTGGTTTCAAGTGAGTATCTAAATACACAAAATAAGCGAATGTAGAATACGCGAAGCCGTAGCTGAAGACAAATAAATAGTCTCTATAATGATAAATGACGTATAAAATGAGAAGGAGTTTATCAAAAAAAAAGTTTAAGATAGAAAATAGTAATATAGATAATAGTAATATAGATAACTTACGCAAGTGCATTAGTCAAAAAGACAGTATATAAAACATTTCCTGCTACATGGAAAAACGCTGCAAGAGGTAATAAAAGCACATGTTTAAGATGACAATCATTTTTATGATGATTCGGCTGATCATGTTCCTCCGATACAATTTCATCATCAGAAATATGATGAGGTAAACTAATATAACCTTCTTTGTAACTTTGTTTTGTCGTAAGGAATAGTCTTATAAATTGGATTAAAATTGCTATATCAAGGCTAAGGCCTGTAAATATGAGTTAAATATTAGTCGATGTATGAATGGAAAAATTATATCGTATAATAAATACATAATATTAATTTATTTTAACCTTGAAATCTAAACCAAACGGAATTATAAGGCCACTGAAGTAAAATGGTTCCACCTTCAGATATTAATAAATAAATAATACTATATAGAATAATATTATGATTGGAACCAATATTTCCTCCCTGATGTAAAAGCAATATAATAATAGCTTCAAAATAATTATGTATCACGGCAATCGTTGTAAAAATTTTTCCAAAATCAAGGAAAATTAGGGGAAGTGCAAGTATACCAGTTACGATACTATAACCAGCAAGTAATTTATTAAAAAGAGTCGTTGAAGTTTTTTCACCATTAAATATAAAGATGTTAAGTGTTTCGTATTTTAAAGACCATATTAGCATAAACGCTCCAGGAACTAATTGTAAGATAGAATTGAAAATGATCATCGAATCCCATGTTTCTATATCGAGATCTAAAAAAAAAAAAGGTTGTTTAAAAAATCATTAATACTCATTTATTAAGTTAATTAAATTAAAAAATTTTATATACTTTTAATTTCAGGATGAAATGTTTGAAAGCCTGTAAAAGGCGAATTTACTGGCAATGAAATCTTTGAAAAGTTCACGATTGAAAAGCTAAAAAGAACACCACCAAATAATACCAAGAAAAAAAAGATGCCAACATAGCGAAAATCGTTCATTTTCAATTTTATCACGTTGAGCTATTTCGTGAAAATTTTTCTTTGACGAAAGCATGGAATGCATATTTATAGAGTTAGCCAAGAACGAAGTGTAACAAAAAATATACTATCAAAATCAGATTATGGTTATACTGTGTTATGAATGAATGATGCAGATTTGTTTAAGAGAGACAACATGTATATATACATCAAACAACGTCACATTCTCTTAAAGTTAAAGCTTAATTATAATCCGTTCCGAAAGGGTAATCACATACTATAAGTTTAACATATTGTTGGAAATCACTTTTCTAGAAGTATTACCCGGGTCACGGGTCGAAAATTAATCTAACGGGTCAGAATTTAAAATAGGCAAACTTTACTAAAATAACGCTCGTGGGCATTATTTTGAAAATCAAATCCTTCAAAAATAGTTTATGTGGTCTCGAATTAGCGTCCATTGGCATTCCGAATTAACATAGTAGCATATAATCATTGTTGGAAAAATGTTACACAGCCGATCTTCCATAAGTGCATTCTTTATAAGTGCACTTCACATACACTTCTTTCTATAAGTGCACATCATTTGATCGTCTAATGTAACGTAACATTATATGGGACCTCCCACAATAAAACAAGGCAGTGGGCGGACCAATCAGATTTTGAAATTTTATGCCGATCATTTACTTAAGAGTCTTGACTTTATAACGATAACGATAAGAATAATTTTTTTTATCGATAAAATACCATTATGGTAAAAAGTCACATGACAATTTTCAAATGCGATTTTCTATAATCATCCCACTGCCTCGTTTTGCTGTGGGAGATCCCGTATGTAGATTACATTCCATAAATGCATATTCCGTAAGTGGGAGTAGCGTTGCCACGGAAGTTTATAAAAAGCTTTTATTTTAACATTACGTAAGTATATACATATCTAGATTTAGCCGTCCTCTGACCAGTGTTTCGGCCTAAACCTCCCCAAAGTCCGAAACGTTTCGCCCAGAGGAATTTTAGTTTCGCCCAATTTGATCTGCAAATTCGGGTTCACTGCCTCTGACTTGGGCATTTGTTAGACGTATATTTCGACTAAATAATCAGCAAACCCCATTTTACACTGGGTGATCAATCAAAGGGTGTACCAAATAAGCATTTATTATATAGAGTCATTTAAAATGTATATTCGCGACAACCGATAATTGCAGGGTTATGCATAGTGGTAAACGATATTAAATTATATTTAATTATATATATTTGGATCTGATTTTATCAAATAACTTGGTAAAAGATTTAAAGTTAAAAAAAAAATTTTTATCGGGCTTTGAAAAACTCTGTACTACATTGTCAGAGTGTGTAATCAACATATGACATAGATCTGCATAGTTAACATGACAGTGTTTATCTACCCAACTGCATCTTATATAGAGATATTTATTGAATTAACTTTAGGATTAGAATCGTTTTATATTAGGGATAGATTAGGTTTTAAACAATCATATATAAGCAAAATTGCCTTCCTGTCATTTTTAATTAACTTACCCAAGGTAGGTTTAGACTGCCGATTTTTGTATTTTCAGATTTTTCGCTTTATTTCTTCCCTTGCTTCGCCGGGGATCATCAAATTCTATAATTTGATTAGTCATATTTCACATGATTCTGCTCCGCTATAGACGACCATCAATTATGAAGTTTGACGGTATTGGATTCAAAAAAAAAAAAAAAACTCTTATTTCGAAATGACGCACATGGGCGCATCCAAATAACGCGCAGGTCATTTAATTAGCGCGCAGAAGGCTCTTATACGGTGTAAACTACGAAAAGATCCGATTTAAATATTTGTTTAGTATGTTTACGACGGACGCGCATCATATATGATCCATATGACCCGTTGACCCGGGTCGACATTTGACCCGCCCGAGTCGTTATTTCCCGACCTCTATCATTTTTTAGCAATATCTATTGATCTACTAGGCTTATTTGGGTGATTTGACCACCATTAGTGCCAGAAAATCATGCTCTACCGCATTACTTAGATAACTTCGCCTTTGTGGTATGTAGCATTTGTGCTTGGCAATTTTTATAGTAAAACTTACAGATCTGCGCGTCATAATTTACTATATATGTTATCTCATTCGGGATTATCAATTTACATACAAAAAAAAAAAGATTATCAGAATGAAATACATAATTAACTCTAATAGAAAATTTTCATTGTAAAATTTACTATACAAGACAATTTATTATTCTAATCATATACGTATAAGAAGTTACATTAAGCCGGTTTTTATATATAAAGAGGTGCAAGTAACTATTAGTGCAAACTAGTACTTGGAGATAAAAAAATATAACTCGTCTTACTTTAACCGCATCTATTAATAAAGACTATACTCACCAAATTATCACGGTTAAGATATGATGATCAGATTCTGATTTCGAATAAACATAGCGACATTGTTACAATTTGTTTTGTCGTACGTAAATGATATTAAAGGGATGGTAATTTATTTAGTACGAAAAATGTATTCATTCATTCATACGAAAGCGGATTCATTCAAGATCTGTTACTGTACTACGAATGTTTATACATTAATTTTATCCAATAGGGCAAGATATGTTTCTAAAATTTGTATTTCAGCTTTATCTGATAGTTATAGGGCGACAGTAGCGCCCCACCTATATATAATTTTGACTAGCAAATAGATTATGGCGACGTAATACAATGGCGGATTAAGTTTGTTTTTGAGTGATACAAAATTTTAGGTCTCAACTTTATTGAATCTTATGTAAACAAAAAATTTCTTAAGCAAAAAATTGGGTTATCATTTATTTATTTGTTTTTTCATTTTTTAAAGAAAAAAATCAGTCTAGTGCTCCTAAAAGATCATTAGGATCGTTTTTAGGGTCAATTTATATCTATAAATTTGCATTTTATGCACCGTATATTAAGTTAGAATTCATCTTATTATAATAATAAAATTATCGTCCGTCACAAGTAACCTGTACATTTTTACTGAACATTTTTTTCATGTGAAATTAGGCATATTTCTAATTATCAATTTGTTGAGTTTCATATCAATGGGAAAAAAACTCCCCATTTCAGGTAGAATGAAATTCAATTGGTTTGTAGACCAAATCAGTTAATAAAATTGCTAGAAACCAAATTTCTGATTTACTGCAACTATGAATATAGTAGTTATAATTTAAAATATGACCAGATCTGTACAATACAGGGTATAAATATCACTATTTAAAATTTGCATCATACTTATATACAGGTATAAACAAAGTATATATTTTACGCATAGGGATGTTGAACTGGTTAAATTTATTATATAATCTACACAGGTCGAATGAAAGCAAATCGGGCACCAACCGGTATCACGTAATCCCGATATGAACCTGATTTGAACAGATATTTGGCACAAATAGGAGACCTTTTAAGATACAAATCTGGTTCATATAGGCGATTAATTAGAGTTGGTGGTGCAGGGTACTTGGCAACGCAAATGGTGCACCAGCTGGCACGCCAATGCAGGTATGGTGCGGAGGTGGCTAGTCAATCACATTTATTTATATAAAGGAGCGTGCACGTGCGTAGATTTTCCAAATAACTTTTAAGAATAGGTTTAGTTTTAGCTCAATATTAATAATAACTTATTGCAATAAGTTAACTGCAAGAAATATAATATTAGTTATTGAATTCGAAAGTTCCTGATGTAGACAGTGAATGAACACAAATACGAGCTTAGACAAGCTAAAAAGTGGAAATAATGTCCAAAAATGTCCGAAAGTATAGAGTAATATAGCAACAAGATATAGTTGTAATTTATGTCTTTGTTGGAGGTAAGGCCAAACAAAGTTAATTTTTCATTTTGCATTACCCGCCGACTCATTTTTTCAATTTTTTGAATTTTTTTTTTTTTTTTTAGGTTTCAATTGTGCCAATTGTTCTATTTTTGCCATTTAATTTTCTTCCATAAATTATTCTGGTATCACCCAATAGAGACCTTATTGTCCGATAGAACTGATAAAAAAATTCGATTGCTGACCCAATTTTCTGATTCCATGTCATGTAAAGCAAAAAATTAACTATGCATGACCTTAAATGTGAACATGAGTCTATTTTTTTTTTTTTTTTTTTTATATTGCCAACGTAGAAACTTTATTTTTATTTAAAGGCTTTTCTCTAACGTATATA
>CAJVPY010000719.1:0-24031 GCA_910591965.1 Dentiscutata erythropus
ATATATTACCGATCTAGGTTTATCAAAACCACTTGATGAGAAAGAACATGAAGATCAGATTCATGGTGTCTTGCCTTTTGTTGCTCCAGAACTATTTCAAAGAAAACTATACACTCAAGCGGCAGATATTTATTCATTTGGAATCATCATGGTAGAAATGACAACTGGACAGAGACCTTTTAATAGTCATAAATTTGATATAGATCTTGTAATTATGATTTGTAAAGGATTGCGACCAAAATTGGAACACCTAATTATTATGTTGAATTAGCAAATCAATGCATGGATTCAAATCCAGAAAAACGGCCAACTACTAATGAAATTATTAGTAAATTAAATGAATGGTTGGAAATTTTGAATGAAAATTCCGAAAATGAAATTAAAAAGCAGTTTTTAGAAAGTGGTAAGATTAACAAAAATTATACAATAATTAAAGAAGAGCTAAAAAATAGATACACTAGTAAACCATTTAATACTTTGGAAATCAGTGAAAGTTTATCGAAACTAAATCTTAGTAAATCTGCTGGTATAGACGTTCCAAATGATATTTAATGAATATTTGTTTTTTTTAAAAAAAATATACTGTATTAAAAATATTTAAAATTTTCTAAACCAGTTCTATAATTTGGTAACGTTCATCGTCGAACTAACTAAACTAGTTGAGTCATTATAATGAATCTATTATAGAACTTGATGAATCATAAAGGAATGTTTGTGGACAAACATACCATAAGTTAAGATATTATGAAGATCCACTCCATAATCTAAATAAATCATTGTTAACAACACAAAGCATTAAGTTTAAGAAGACAAACATACTGCGTGATGAGCTATTACAATGAATCGCTTAAAGATTTAAATAATTAGAAGGTAAATCTATTTTAAAATGAAGGATTATAATAAATATATTAAAGATTTAAATGATTCTTTATATATTGAACTAGATAATGAAGTTGTGTTAGACATTTTGAGACAAGTACATGATAAGCTATATAATGATTAAGCATTTATAGTTGAGATATTACACTCTACTTTCGTTATAGTATAGTGATCGGGCTGTGAAATTCTATTTATTATAATAAATATCCACTATAGCATTATATAATAATGAAAATTATAAAGTATTATTCCATGTATGTAATTATTTATTCATACTAAATAGATAATTTAATTTAATAAAAGCACCTCAATGATTAGTGTGTACGTTTATTTCAAAATTAGCTGATTAATTAGTATGTAATGCATTAGTAAAAATGTTCTATTTACAAAAAACTTTTAAGCCTAAATACTAATATGAAACTTTTGAACCAAAGTTTATAAATAAAAACATATAGAAATATTACAATACGTAATAAAACGTAGTAAATGTAGTAAATGCAGGCATTCTTTAGATTAAATGTATTTTCTATTATATATTAATGTAACTAAATCCTTGCTCTTGTCTGTTTGGAATCAGTGGACATTTAATGTATTTTTCTGCTAAATTGACGTTTACTATATGTGTCAGTTTTTATTCAAATTCAATAAATATTGTTATATATTGTTTTAGAATTTATGTTAATTCTGAATTGACAAATCATTATGAAGTAATAATTTGACATATGTTATATCATGATCAGTATTAAAAAAAGAAAAAATTTGTACGATATATACATTTTTATTTAATTATTTATTCTAGAACATTATGTTTTGCAGTCATTATTATAAAATTAGACAGATTCGAATAATGATTGAATTGATATAACGACAATACATAATTATTAATAAAAATAGAACATGGATATGTGGTGGCCCCGCATAAATTAAACTATATAAACTTTATATTAATATTAAGGACTGCAATCAATGTTTAATTAATCAGCTAAAAAAAAAAAACTATGGATTAAAGCACAATTTACGACAAATCAAAATTCTTTTTCTTCCTTTTCAAACCTTATTACAACCCAACAAAAACAAAATATGCCTTTTCTTTATCTGTGGTGAAGATTATTAGCATAAGCAATAAAGTAATAGTTCGTCGACGTTGGTAGTGATTCTGAAGATCCATAATAATACATAACACAAAAAGAATGAAGCACTTAAACAAGACAATAAGCAACTTTATGAAGAAAGGGACGTCTGGATCTCCATCTAATTGGAATGATGGATACATTTGATCGGTTAAATTATTTTCACCTAAATTTTCTCAGACATATTAGGCCATTACACATGGTTTATTTATCGAAATAACAATTCATTATGGTAAACCTATTTTTTTACTAAAAATCTATGTTCCGACATATATCGATCGACTAGAACACTGAGAACGCACTAAAACTTTACGAATAGCTATAAATTATATTTAGCTTTCATTAGCAAAAAAAAAAAAAAATTATACCATTTACTGCTTTATTTAAATCAATACTTCATATAATTCATGCAAGTTATCAATTTCAGCTTTACAAAGTGATTTAAAATTCTATACAGTTATTAAAATATAAATAAATTAATAAGATTTCAAAACAAAAAAAAAAAAAACTATCAATCTACAAAAGTAAAAAATATTTATTAGGTCGTATAAACAGTTCAACTATTATTATTTAATCTAGCTTAACTTTAATGTATGGATGTTATTGGCTCGTTCGTTCGGCATTTTCATTATTCAGTTTTTATAATTGTGAAATATACAAGCCAGATCAAGCCGATAGTATCTCCTAAGACCATAAGAAAAGGCAAAATCATATTTTATTGATATCGGATTAATTGAGAAATGTTTAATATCGATATCACTAAGTGTACTAAATTCTTTGACAGCCACAGCCACTCACATAATGAGTTTTTTGTTGGTCATGCTGGAAAAAAATCATGGCTATAACATAGTCATTTGACTTATTTGCTTTATACAGATATATTGATATGGATGGATTAAAAATTTCCCATATATCTAAAAATTTCGTTAAAAATTTTTTCACTATTTGTCGCGGTGTTTGTTAATGCCCCATGTACTTGTAGCGCCGGGTTGGATAGCGGTACCCATGTGACTATCGATCGGGTACATGTTGATCGAATATTGTGATCGGGATTTGCATGAATGGCGTGATCCCGATTTAATTAAAAGTCTAAAAATAGTATTACATGAGCAATGTAGTTTAGAAGCGATTAGTGATTGCATGAACAATGTAGTAATTAGAAGCGATTAGTATTGCATGAACAATGTAGTAATCAATAGTGAAAAAGTAATAATATAAAAGGCATCGATCTAAATAAGGGAGATGCCTAACTTTCGCTCCCGGAATTCCCTTTTGTTATTCTTAGTGAATAAACTGTGTGTGTGATCTGTGCGGATACATTATAGGTGGTAGTATCTGGTACGATCGTAGTAAAGCCAAGCGAGTAAATACCGACAGGAAAGTAAAAGTAGTACACGTAGAGTTGCTAAACTACGTGACACTATTGATTACTATTAAATGGTAATCTGATTTCACTATAATTTGCAAGTGATATCGATTAACGACAACTGCTTTTAACTGGTCATAGCAAGCAGATTTATGATCTTTTCTTACTACCAAATCACCAGGTTAGGATTTTTAAAGGATAAATTAACTATGAAGAGCTGATTGGATTCCACATTAATGTAAGTTTACTGTAACTTACACTTAACTTACCATTACTTACGTAAGTTACAGTAATCTCATGCATGTTACATTGGGGTGTGCGGTCAACTATGTAAATCAAAACTATGTATAGATGTATATCAAATTTTATATGTGAATTTTTTTAAAAAAAATTAGTGATCAGTATAGTGATTGGGATTACATATCACTTTTATATATATATATATATATATATATTAATAGTAAAACATGTTTTTAGATGTCTAGAGTGAATCGCTTTACTTTTTTTAATTATTTTAACATAGATCTATTCTTAAACACGTATACAACAAAGTTACGTTGAAAGTTTTTTAACTTCAATATTAAATTTCAAGTTGAATCTTTACAAAAACTCTGCTTTATATTATGAATTATTCAAAGAGAGATATTTTCGTTACAAGTAAAAAATTAAATATTAAAACATAAAAATTTTTAACGTAACTTTGTTTTAAACGTGTTTAAGAATAGGTTTATGCTAAAATAATTGTATAAAGTAAAGCGATTCGCGCTAAACATCTAAAAACATGTCCTCATTCTTTACTATTAAAATACATACATAAAGTGATAAATAATCCTTGATCACTAAATTTAAAAAAAAATTTACATATAAAATTTGATATACATCTATACATAGTTTTGATTTACATAGTTGACCGCACACCCCAATGTTACATGTAAATTATATGTAACTTACTATGTAAATTAAATTGTCAAGTAAGTTTTAACAACCCTAGTCAAAGTCCGTATAGCTCTCCCAAATGATGATAACACTATACACTTGACTGCACTCCATTCCTGGTAAAAAAAATTTAAGCTGATTCTACATAAAAATGATCAACGCACTCTACTCTCAATTTATTTTATTGTTTTTTTTTAAAAAAAGTTTTATTTTTATTGATTGCTTTGATAGATTAATATTGAGTTTATATAATTTAAATAATAATTTATAAAAGGTTCTATTTGGCTCTATATAAAAATATACTTGGTTATGATAATTAATCTAAATAATTAAATAACTACGTAAGCAAACTAATTTTTCATGTTAATTCAGCCAGCGAACATATATTAACATAAATATTTAAAATAAGCTATTATGAATAATTATAATTTAATTTATTCATATTAAATAAATTTTTTAGATTTTAATTTAAATGTCATTGTAATAAAAACATATATGACTGATTTAGATTAATTTCCAGTAATTTATTTAAATCTGCTAGTGATTCTTCGTGTCTGCACATTATACGATAAGTTGCTGCACGACATGCTAATGCTGCTACATCATTTGGATTAATTTTTAATAATGCATTTAAATCTGCTAGTGATTCTTCATATTTATTCATCATGCTATAAGTTGCTCCACGCTCACTTAATGCGTCTGTGTCGTTTGGATTAAATTCTAATGCCTTATTTAAATCCGCTAGTGATTCTTCGTATCTGTTCATTATACGATAAGTCACTCCACGCTGCCTTAATGTTTCTACGTTATTTGGACGAATTTCTAATGATTTATTTAAATCTGATAAAGATTTTTCATATATGTTCAACATTCGATAAGTTACTCCACGCTCACTTAATGTGTCTGCATCATTTGGATTAATTTCTAGTGATTTATTTAAACTTGCTAGTGACTCTGGATATCTATTCATCATGCGATAAGTTACTCCGCGCTGACTTAATGCAAATGTATTATTTGGATTAAGTATTAATGAATTATCTAAATCATTTAATGATTCTTCATATATGTTCAACTTGCGATAAGTTACTCCACGCTGCTTTAATGCTTCTATATTATTTGGATAAATTACTAATGATTTATTTAAATCTGTTAGTGACTTTTCGTATTTATTCATCAAGCAATAAGTTACTCCACGGTTTGCTAATGTAAATGCATTATTTGGATTAATTTCTAATGATTTATTTAAATCTGCTAGTGAATCTTCGTATCTGCCCATCATGCGATAAGTTTTTCCACGGCTTGCTAATGTGATTGCATTATTTGGATTAATTTCTAATGATTTATTTAAGTCTGCTAGTGATTCTTCGTATCTATCCATTAGATAAAAGATTACACCTCGAGATCTCAATGCAAATGCATTGCCTGGATTAATTCCTAATGATTTATTTAAATCTGCTAGTGATTCTTCGTATTTTTTCATTATAAAAAAAGTTATTCCACGGTTTTCTAATGCATCTACATTATTTGGATTAATCTCTAATGATTTATTTAAATCCTCTTCTACACAATTTGGATTAATTTTTAGTAATTCATTAAAATCTGTAAGTGATTCTTCGTATCTGTTCATCTTAAAATATGTTACGCCACGGTTTTTTAATGCAAGTGCATTATATTGATAATTAATTCTTAGCGAATGATTTAAATCTGCTAGTGATTCCTCAAATTTATTCATCATAAGATAAGTTGCACCGCGGTACGCTAATGCTTCGGCTTTGTTTGGATTAATTCTTAATGAACTATTAAAATCTTCTAGTGACTTTTCATATTTATTCATCATGCAATAAATTTTTCCACGCTCATTTAATGCATCTGCATAATTTGGAATAATTTCTAATGATTTATCTAAATCTGCTAGTGATTTTTCGCATCTGTTCATCTTAAAATATACTGTACCACGGTTTTTTAAAGCTTCTGCATTGTTTAGATTAATTTCTAATGATTTATTTAAGTCTGCTAGAGATTCCTCATATCTATCTATCTTAATATATGTTGCGCCACGGTATGCTAATGCTTCTGCATTATTTGGAGTAATTTCTAATGATTTATTTAAATCTGCTAGTGATTCCTTGTATCTTTTCATCATGTGGTAAGTTATTCCACGTTCCTTTAATAAGTCTGCATTATTTGGATCAATTTCTAATGATTTATTTAAATCTCCTAATGATTCTTTATATCTGTTCATCATGCGATAAGTTAATCCACGCTGCTTTAATACTTCTACATTACTTGAACAAATTTCTAATGATTTACTTAAATCTGCTAATGATTTTTTGCACTTATCAATTTTGCGATAAGCTACTCCACGTATATTTAGTGCGTATGCATTATCTGGATTAATTATTAATGACTTATTTAAATCTGCTAGTGATTCCTCATAGTTATTCATCATTAGATAAGTGGCTCCACGGTATGCTAATGCTTCTGCATTAAAATGCTTTATTTCTAATAATTTATTTAAATCCGCTAGTGATTCTTTGTATCTGTTTATTTTGCGATAAGTTTCTGCACGGTTAAATAATGCAAATTCATCATTTGGATCAATTTCCAATAATTTATTTAGATCTTCTAGTGATTCTTCGTATCTGTTCATCTTAAAATATGTTATGCCACGATTTTTTAATGCGTCTACATTATTTGGATTAATTATTAATGAATTGTTTAAATCTGCTAGTGATTCCTCGTATTTGCTCATCATAAGATAAGTTGCTCCACGGTATGCTAATGCTTTTGCATTATCTTGCCGAATTTCTAATGATTTATTTAAATCTAATAATGATTTATCGTATCTGTTCATCATAAGATAAGTTGCTCCACGTTCACTTATTGTGTCTGCATCATCTGGATTAGTTTCCAATGATTTATTTAAATCTGTTAATGATTCTTCGTATCTGTTCAACATACGATAAGTTATTCCACGCTCACTTAATGTGTTTGCGTCATTTGGATTAATTTCCAATGATTTATTTAAATCTGCTAGTGATTCTTCGTTTCTGTTCATCATGCGATAAGTTACTCCACGCTTACTTAATGCATATGCATTATTTTGATCAATTTCTAATGAATTATTTAAATCTACTAGCGTTTCCTCATATCTATTCATCATTAAATAAGCCATTCCACGCTTACTTAAAGTGTCTGCATTATTTGGATTAATTCCCAATGATTTATTTAGATCTACTAGCGATTCCTCATATCTATTCATCATTAGATAAGTTGCTCCACGGTATGCTAATGTTTTTGCATTATTTGGATTAATTTCCAATGATTTGTTTAGATCTTTTAGTGATTCTTCATATCTGTTCATCATAAGATAAGTTACCCCACGCTCACTTAATATGTATGCATCATCTGGATTAGTTGCTAATGATTTATTTAAATCTGCTAATGATTCTTCATATTTGCTCATCATGCGATAAGTTACTCCACGCTCACTTAATGCTTCTGCATCATTTGGATTAATTTCTAACGATTTATTTAAATCTTCTAGTGATTCTTTGTATATTTTCATCGTACGGTAAGTTACTCCACGCTGCTTTAATGCAAATGTATTATTTGGATTAATTTCTAATGACTTCTTAAAATCTGCTAGTGATTCTTCGTAACTTTTCATTTTGCAATAAGTTACTCCGCGCTGATTTAATGCATCTATGCTATTTGGGCAAATGTTTAATGATTTATTTAAATTTTTTAGTGATTTTTTGTATTTATTCATTTTACAATAAGTTACTCCACGTTGACTTAATGTGTCTGCATCATTTGGATTAATTTCTAATAATTTATTTAAATCTGCTAGTGATTCTTCGTATCTATCCATCATGCGATAAGTTACACTACGGGACTTTAATGGAAATGCATCATTAGAATTGATTTTTAATGATTTATTCAAATCTGCTAATGATTCATGGTATCTTTTCATCATTAGATAAGTTGTTCCGCGATATGCTAATGCTTTTGAATTATTTGAATTAATGTTTAATGATTTATTTAAATCTTCTAGTGATTCTTCATACTTGTTCATCATGAAGTAAGTCACTCCACGCTGCCTTAATGTTTCTACGTTATTTGGACGAGTTTCTAATGATTGATTTAAATCTACTAGTGATTCATCGTATCTTTTCATCATGCGATATGTTATTCCACGCTCACTTAATGTGTCTGCATCATTTGGATTAATTTCTAATGATTTACTTAAATCTGCTAGTGATTCTTTGTGTCTGTCCATCATGCGATAAGTTCCTCCACGGTTTGCTAATACTTTTGCATTATTTGGATTAATTTCGAATGACTTATTTAAATCAATCAATGATTGTTCGTATCTTTTCATCTTATGATAAGTCACTCCACGATTTGCTAATGCTTCAGCATTATTTGGTTTAATCTCTAATGACTTATTTAAATCAGCTAATGATTTTTCGCATTTATTCATCATGAAATAAGTTACTCCACGGTTTGCTAATGTAAATGCATTATTTGGGTTAATTTCTAATGATCTAGTTAAATCTGCTAGTGATTCATCATATCTGTCCATCATGCGATATATTACTCCACGGTTTGCTAATGTATACGCATTATTTGGGTTAATTTCTAATGATTTATTTAAATCTACTAGTGATTCTTCATATCTATTTGCTAAATAAAATGTCACACCACGAGATCTTAATGCACATGCATTATTGGGATTAATTTTTAATGATTTATTTAAATCTACTAGAGATTCTTCGTATTTTTTCATCATAAGATAAGTTATTCCACGATTTTCTAATGCATCTACATTATTTGGATTGATTTTTAATGATTTATTTAGATCTGCTTCTGAATAATTTGGATTAATTTCTAATAATTTATTTAAATCAGCTAGTGATTCTTCGTATCTGTTCATTTTAAAATATGTTATGCCACGGTTTTTTAACGCAAATGCATTATTTGGATTAATTCTTAACGAACAATTTAAATCTGCTAATGATTCCTCGAATTTGTTCATCACAAGATAAGTTGCACCACGGTACGCTAATGCTTCGGCATTATTTGGATTAATTTTTAATGAACTATTTAAATCTGCAAGTGACTCTTTATATTTACTCATCATGCAATAAATTGTTCCGCGTTCATTTAACGCGTCTGAATAATTCGGATTAATTTCTAATGATTTATCTAAATCTGCCAGTGATTCCTCGTAACAGTTCATCTTAAAATATATTGCACCACGGTTTTTTAATGCTTCTGCATTATTTAGATTAATTTCTAGTGATTTATTTAAATTTACTAGTGATTCCTCATATCTATTCATCATTAGATAAGCTGCTCCACAGTATGCTAATGCTTCTGCATTATTTGGATTTATTTCGAATGATTTATTTAAATCTACTAGTGATTTTTCATATTTATTAATCATAAAATAAGTTACTCCACGCTCGCTTAATGCATCTGCATTGTTTGGATTAGTTTCCAATGATTTATTTAAATCTTTTAGTGATTCTTCATATCTGCTCATTATGCGATAAGTTACTCCACGCTGCTTTAATACTTCCACATTATTTGGACGAATTTCTAATGACTTATTTAAATCTGCAAGTGCTTTTTTGTATTTATTCATTTTGCGAAATGTTATTCCACGCTCACGTAATGCGTCTGCATTATCTGGATTAATTGCTAACGATTTATTTAAATCCGCTAGTGATTCTTCGTATTTGTCCATCATGCGATAGGTTTCTCCACGGCTTGCTAATACAAATGCATTATAAGGATTAATTTCTAATAATTTATTTAAATCTGTTATTGATTCTTTATATCTGTTTATTATGCGATAAGTTTCTCCGCGGTTAAATAATGCAAATTCATCTTTTGGATCAATATTTAGTAATTTATTTAGATCTGCTAATGATTCTTCGAATCTGTTCATCTTAAAATATGTTATGCTACGGTTTTTTAATACAAATGCATCATTATTTGGATTGATTATTAATGAATTATTTAAATCTGCTAGCGATTCCTCAAATTTGTCCATCAAAAGATAAGTTGCTCCACGGTTTGCTAAGGCATCTGCATTACTTTGATTAATTTCTAATGATTTATTTAAATCTGCCAGCGATTCTTCATATCGGCTCATCATGCGATAAGTTACTCCACGCTCGCTTAATGCACCTGCATCATTTGGATTAGCTTCTAATGATTTATTTAAATCTGTTAATGATTCTTCGTATCTTTTCATCATACGATAAGTTATTCCACGCTCGCTTAATGTTCCTGCATCATTTGGACTGATTCCTAATGATTTATTTAAATCTGTTATTGATTCTTCGTATCTGTTCTTCATACGATAAGTTACGCCACGCTGCTTTAATGCATCTGCATTATTTGGATTAATATCTAATGATTTATTTAAACTTGCTAGTGATTCATCATATCTATTCATCATGCGGTAAATTATTCCACGCTCAATTAATTTGTCTGCATTTTTTGTATCAATTTCTAATGATTTATTTAAATATGCTAATGATTCTTCATATTTATTCATCATGCGATAAGTTATTCCAAGCTCACCTAATGTGTATGCATTATTTGGATCAATTTCCAATGATTTATTTAAATCTGCTAGTGATTCTTCGCTTCTGTCCATCATGCGATAAGTTCCTCCACGGTTTGCTAATGTAAATGCATTATTTGGATTAAATTCCAATGATTTACTTAAATCTACTATTGATTCTTCGTATCTATTCATTAGATAAAAGGCTACACCACGGGATCTTAATGCGTCTGCATTATAAGGATTAATTTCTAGTGATTTATTTAAATCTGCTAGTGATTTTTCATATTTTTTCATTATGAGATAAATAATTCCACGGTTTTCTAATGCAAATTCATTATTAGAATTAATTTCTAATGATTTATTTAGATCTGTTTCTATATAATTTGGATTTATTTCTAATAATCTATTTAAATCTGCTAGTGATTCTTTGTATCTGTTCATCTTAAAATATGTTATGCTACGGTTTTTTAATGCAAATGCATTATCGGAACTAATTTTTAATGATTTATTTAAATCTGCTAGTGATTCTTCGTATCTGTTCATCTTGTAATAAGTTACTCCACGCTGCTTTAATACTTCTACATTATTTGGATGAAATTCTAATGATTTATTTAAATCTGCTAGTGATTCTTCATATTTGTTCATCATGTGATAGGTTATCCCACGTTCATTTAATGCGGCTGCATGCATTGGATTGATTTCTAATAATTCATTTAAATCCGCTAGCGATTCTTCGTATCTGTTCATCAAGCGATAAGTCATTCCACGTTGCTTTAATACTTCTATATTTTTTGGTCGAATTTCTAATGATTTATTTAAATCAGCTAGTGATTCCTCATATCGACTCAACTTAAAATATATTGTACCACGGTATGCTAATGCCTCCGCATTGATTGAATTAATGTTTAACGATTTATTTAAATCTGCTAATGATTCTTCATAACTGTTCATGATAAAGTAAGTTACTCCACGCTCACTTAAAACGTCTGCATCACTTGAATTAATTTCTAACGATTTATTTAAATCTGCTAGTAAGTCTTTGTATTTGTTCAGCATGCGATATGTTATTCCACGTTGCTTTAATACTTCTACATTATTTGGATGAATTTCTAGTGATTTACTTAAATCTGTTATTGATTTTTGGTATTTACCCATTTTGCGATAAGTTATTCCACGCTTACATAATGCGTCTGCATCATCTGGATTAATTGCTAATGATTTTTTTAGATCTGCTAGTGATTCTTCGAACCTGCCCATCGTGCAATAAGTTTCTCCACGATGTGCCAATGCAGATGCATTATTTGGATCTTTTTTTAATAATTTATTTAAATCTTCTAACGATTCTTCGTAATTGTTCATCATGCGATAAATCATTCTACGATCACTTAATATGTCTGCATTATTTGGATCGATTTCCAATGATTTATTTAAATATGCTAATGAATCTTTTAAATCTGCTTGTGATTCCTCATATCTGTTCATCTTTAAATATGTTATGCCACGGTTTTTTAATACAAATGCATAATTATTTGGATTCATGGTTAATGAATTATTTAAATCTGCCAGTGATTCCGCGTATTTGTTCATTATAAGATAAGTAGCCCCACGGTATGCTAATGCTTCTACATTATTTGGATTAATTTCTAATGACTTATTCAAATCTGTTAGTGATTCCTCGTATTTTTCCATCTTAAAATAAGCTGCACCACGGTATGTTAATGCTTCTGCACTATTTGGATTAATTTCTAACGATTTATTTAAATCGGCTAGTGATTCTTCGTATCCTTTCTTCGTGAGATAAGTTGCACTACGCTCATTTAATGTGTCTGCATCATCTGGATTAATTTCTAATGCTTTATTCAAATCTGTTAGTGAGTCTTCGTATTTTTTCATCATGCGATAAGTTGTTCCACGCTGCTTTAATACTTCTATGTTATCTGGACGAATTTCTAATGATTTATTTAAATCTTTTAGCGATTCTTCGTATTTATTCATTTTGCGATAAGTTACTCCACGTTTAATTAATGCTTCTGCATTATTTGGGTTAATTTCCAATGATTTATCTAAATCTGTTAGTGATTCCTCATATCTATTCATCATTAGATATGTTGCTCCACGGTATGTTAATGCTTCTGCATTATTCGGATTAATTTCTAATGATTTGTTTAAATCTGCTAGTGATTGTTCATGATTATTAATCACAAGATAAGTTACTCCACGCTCACTTAATGCGTCTGCATTATCTGAATTAGTATCTAATAATTTATTTAGATCTGCTAGTGATTCTTCGTATCTGTTCATCATGCGATAAGTTACTCCACGCTGCTTTAATACTTCCACATTATTTGGACGAATTTCTAATGATTTATTTAAATCTGCTAGTGATTCTTCGTATTTTTTCATCATACAATAAGTTACTCCACGCTCAATTAATGTGTCTGTATCATTTGGATTAATTTCTAATAATTTATTTAAATCTGCTAGTGATTCTTCGTATTTGTCCATCATACGATAAGTTTTCCCACGGTTTGCTAATGCAAATGCGTTGTTTGGATTAATTTCTAATGATTCACTTAGATCTTCTAGTGATTGTTCATATTTATTAATCATTAAATAAATTACTCCACGCTCACTTAATGCATCCGCATTATTAGGTTTGATTTCTAATAATTTATTTAAATCTGCTAGTGATTCTTCGTATTTATTCATTTTGCGATAAGTTATTACACGCTCACTTAATGTGCCTGCATTATCTGGATCAATTTCTAATGAATTATTTAAATCTTCTAGTGATTCTTCGTATTTTTTCATCATACGATAAGTTATTCCACGCTCACTTAATGTGTCTGTATCATTTAGTTTAATTTCTAATGATTTGTTTAAATCTTCTAGTGATTCTTCGTATCTGCTCGTCATGCGATAAATTACTCCACGCTGCCTCAACGCAAATGTGTTATTTGGACTAATTTCCAATGATTTATTTAACTCTGCTAGTGATTCCTCGAATCTATTCATCATTAAATAAGTTGCTCCACGATATGTTAATGCTTCTGCATTATTTGGATCAATTTCCAATGATCTATTTAAATCTGCTAGTGATTCTTCATAACTTTTTATCATGCTATAAGTTGCTCCACGCTCACTTAATGCGTCTGCATCATTTGGACTGGTTTCTAATACTTCATTTAAATCTGTTAGTGATTCTTCGTATTTTTTCATCAAACGATAAGTTATTCCACGCTCACATAATGTGTCTGTACCATTTGGATTAATTTCTAACGATTTATTTAAATCTTCTAGTGATTCTTCGTACCTGCTCATAATGCGATAAATTGCTCCACGCTGCTTTAATGCATCTGCATTATTTGGACGAATTTCTAATGATTTATTCAAATCTGATAATGATTCTTCGTATCTGTTTAACATGCGCAAAGTTGTTCCACGTTTACTTAATGCGTCTTCATCACTTGGATTAATTTCCAATGATTTATTTAAATCTGTTAGCGATTCTTCGTATCTTTTCATCATGCGATAAGTTTCTCCACGGTTTGCTAATGCAAATGCATTATCGGGACTAATCTTTAATGATTTATTTAAATCTGCTAGTGATTCTTCGTATTTGTTCATCTTGTAATAAGTTACTCCGCGCTGCTTTAATACTTCTACATTATCTGGACGAATTTCTAATGATTTATTTAAATCTGCTAGCGAATCTTCGTATCTGTTCATCATGCAATAAGTTATTCCACGCTCATTTAATAAGTCTGCATTATTTGGATTAATTTCTAATGATTGATTTAAATCTGCTAGTGATTCTTCATATCTGCTCATCATGCGATGAAGTATTCCACGTTGTCTTAACGCAAATGTATCATTTGGATTGATTTCTAATGACTTATTTAAATCTTCTATTGATTCTTCGTGTCTGTCCATCGAGCGATAAATGTCTGCACGGTTTGTTAATGCTTCTACATTATTTGGATTAATTTCTAATGATTTATTTAAATCTTCTAGTGATTCTTCGTATTTATTCAACAATCGGTAAGTCATTCCACGCTTACTTAATGTGTATGCATTATTTGGATTAATTTCTAATGACTTATTTAAATCTGCTAGTGATTCTTCGTATCTGTCCATCACACGATACGTTTCCCCACGGTTTGCTAATGTATATGCATGGTTTTGACGAATTCCCAATGATTTATTTAAATCCGCCAGTGATTTTTCGTATTCGTCCATCAGGTAAAACGCTATACCACGAGATCGTAATGTTTCTGCATTATTCGGAATAATTTTTAATGATTTATTTAATTCTGCTAGTGATTCTTCGCATTTTTTCATCATAAGATAAGTTACTCCACGGTATGCTAATGTATCTGCACTATTAGGATTAATTTCCGACGATTTATTTAAATCTGCTTCTACATAATTTGGATTAATTTCTAATAATTTACTTAAATCTGCTAATGATTCTTCGTATCTGTTCATCTTGAAATATGCTATACCACGGTTTTTTAATGCAAATGCATTATTTAGATTAATTTCCAATGATTCGTTTAAATCTGCTAATGATTTCTCGTATTTGTTCATCATAAGAAAAGTCGCTCCACGGTAGGCCAATATTTCTGCGTTGTTTGGATTAATCTCTAATGATTTATTTAAATCTGCTAGTGATTCATCATATCTGTTCATCATATGATAAGTTATTCCACGTTCACTTAATACGTCTGAATCATCCGTATTAATTTCTAATGATCTATTTAAATCTGCTAGTGATTTTTCATATCTGTTCATCATGCGATAAGTTATTCCACGCATACTTAATGTGTCTGAATCATTTGGATTGATTTCTAACGATTTATTTAAACCTTCTAGTGATTCTTCATATCTGCTCATCATGCGATAAATTGCTCCGCGCTGCTTTAATGCATCTGCATTATTTGGACGAATTTCTAATGATTTATTTAAATCTGATAATGATTCTTCATATCTGTTTAACATGCGTAAAGTTGTTCCACGTTTACTTAATGTTTCCTCATCATTTGGATTAATTTCCAATGATTTATTTAAATCTGTTAGTGATTCTTCGTATCTGTTCATCTTTAAATAAGTTATTCCTCGCTCTGCTAGCATAATTGCATTATTTGGATTATCTTCTAATGATTTGTTTAAATCTTCCAGTGAATTTTCGTATCTGTTCATCATCCTGTAAGTTACTCCACGACTTGCTAGTGTAGATACATTATTTGGATTAATCTTTAATGATTTATTTAAATCTTCTAATGATTCTTCGTATTTATTCATCATGCGATAAGTTATTCCACGCTCTCTTAATGCGTCTGCATCATTTAGATTAATTTCTAATAATTTATTTAAATCTGCTAGTGATTTTTCGTATTTATTCATCTTAAAATAGATTGCACCACGGTATTTTAATGCAAATGAATTATTTAGATTAATCTCTAATGATTTATTTAAATCTGCTAGAGATTCCTCGTTTCTATTCATCTTAAAATAAGTTGCACCACGGTATGCCAATGCAAATGCATTATTTGGATTAATTTTTAATGATTTATTTAAATCTGCTAGCGATTCATTATATCCATTCATCATAAGATAAGTTGCTCCACGATATGCTAACGCAAATTCATTATTTGGATCAATTTCTAATGATTTATTTAAATCTTCTTGAGATTTTTCATATTTGTTCATCATTAAATAAGTTGCTCCACGCTCACTTAATGTGTTTGCATCATTTGGATTAGTTTCTAATAATTCATTTAAATCTTCCAATAATTCTTCGTATTTATCCATCATGCGATAATTTTCTTCATGGCTTGTTAATGCAAATGCATTATCCGAGCTAATCTTTAATGATTTATTAAAATCTGCCAATGATTCTTCGTATCTATTCATCTTGCGATAAGTTAATCCACGCTGCTTTAATGCTTCTACGTTATCTGGACGAATTTCTAATGATTTATTTAAATCTGCCAGTGATTCCTCGTACCTGTTCATCTTAAAATAAATTGTACCACGGTTTGCTAATGCTTCTGCATTACCCGGATCAATTTCTAATGATTTATTTAAATCTTCTAGTGATTCTTCGTATCTGTTCATCTTGCGGTAAGTTACTCCACGTCGTTTCAACGCATGTATATCATCCGGACAAATTTCTAATAAATTATTTAAATCAGTCAGTGATTCTTTATATCTGTCCATTAGGTAAAAAGTTTCAGCACGGGATCTTAACGCAGATTCGTTATTAGGATTAATTTTTAATGATTTATTTAAATCCGCTAGAGATTCTTCGTATCTGTCCATAATGCGATAAGTTTCTCCACGATTTGCTAACGCATCTGCATTGTTTGGATGAATTTCCAATGATTTATTTAAATCTGCCAGTGATTCTTCGCATCTATTCATCATGCGATAAGTTATACCACGCTCATTTAATGTGTCTGCATTATTTGGATTGATTTCTAAAGATTTATTTAAATCTGCTAGTGAGTTTTCGTAATTGTTCATCACCCTATAAGTTACTCCACGTTGCTTTAATGCTGTTTCTAAAGGTTTATTTAATTCTGATAGTTGTTCCTCATATCTGGTCTTTGATTTATTAGTTATTCCACGAATCTTTGATGTTATTTCTAACGATTTATTCAAATCCAATAGTGATTCTTTGTATTTGTTCATTATGCGATAAATTACTCCACGTTCATTTAATGCAGCTACATTTTTTGGATCATTATTTAAAGATTTATTTAAATTTACTAGCGTTTCTTGATATTTTTTATTCATCTTGTGATGAGTTTCTCCATGCTTGCTTATTGCGTTTGCATTTTTAGGGTCAATTTTTGAAGATTTATTTAAATCCGCTCGTGTTTCTTTTTTTTTCATTTTGCGATAAGCTATTCAAGTGTATTATTTAGATTATTTATTTAATTCTGCTAGTACAGTATATTCACCAAAGTATCGTTAATAATTTATGAAATATTTGATTTCAATGTTTATACGAATATGATTTTAGATTCCCTGCACAGTAGTTTAACTTCAACAATGTTTATAATTAATTCTTTATTGAAGTCGATAATTTAGATAATATTTTGACGTAAAAGATTTATTTGATCGTACACTAACTTTATTTATATATAAATAAACTGTGACTCTGTATCTTTTTTTCTAACCTTTACCCTTAAGTGTAAACATATGGGGTGTTTTCAATAGAAACAGCCCATTTTTTACATAAACTAAATTTTGTGTAAATCAATTTTAAATAGTAACTCATATAAAATTTTCAACTTAAAAGTTCATTTTATGAATGTTTTTATTATATAATTAGCTTTTGTGGCATATAGCAAACTTTTTATTAAATGTATATCTTTCAAAAATCAAATAAAATTTTTTTTCAAAAATTGTAAAAATGGGCTATTTCTATTGACTACACCCCATATTATGGTTCTTAGTACCTTTTTTGGGGACAAAGATATTTGTTCTCAATAAAGAGGCACGTACGTGCGTATATACGTATAATAACAATAATATATATATAGTACGTTATATATTATCTGCAAGTTATACTTTATTGTTCGTATGTTAGGATTAGTGTACAGAATTATATGAATAACTCAAGCGTTAGTCTGATCATCATTATATTTGTGGTTATAATGGACACTTATTGACTATACTAGGAATTAGATAGGTGACTTTTAGGTGTTATTTACGTATGTACGTACGGTACAAGAAATCCAAAAAGCACAATTACACCTTTGAGCAAAATATAAAAAGTGAAATTAATTACTTAAATTTATTGAAGCTGATAATTTAATTTTAATGTGTAACTTTATTATAGGGGTTCGTATAAATTCATTGAAGTTAATTTCACAGACAATCACATAGAAAAGTTTATTTTAAAGACAATTAGTTTACAGACAATTCATTTTATAGACATTTCATTTCGTAGACAATCTTTAGCTCTGATTCAGAAGTTATTTGCTATTAAATATTGTCTATAAAATGAACTGTCGATAAAATGAACTGTCTATAAAACAAATTGTCTGTAAATTAATTGTCTTTAAAATAAGCCTATCTTTGAAATGATTGTCTGTGAAACAAGGTGTCTGTGAAATAAACTTCTGTGAAATGATACTTAACCGATTACAGGTTACAGATTACGCCAAGTAGATTATCAAGTAACACATTAAAATTCATATTTCTTAAATTGTCAACTTTCAATAAAAAGTATACTTTATTATGTAAATGGTTTAGAATTTCAATGTTGTATAAGGTATAATTTTGGTTTTAGGTTTCTTGCACCGTACGTACGTACGTATTTAGTACTGTGTGTAAGAACACACATTGGTTCAAGATCTGTTTTTACAGTGTAAATGTATAAATATTTACCCAGAAACATGTATTTAACGCCTATAATTTGTTTGATGTTTATTCTTCGGGTATTTCCAATTTTTTTGGGGCCGACCAAGTGCTTGTTATTTTTGATTTGTAATTTATTCTTTTTGTGTAGCCTTGTGAGCCGCCACTTTTCCTATTTTGTCCAAAAAGGAAGTTGTTTGCTCAAACATTTTTATATTGATCAGCTTATATTGTGTTCTGGTACGTTCAAATCTTAGCTCTAGTGCAATTCTTCAAAATTTTTTATCGTTTTCATGTTATATTAATAAAAAAAATAAAAGCCAGGCTTTGCGTTTTTTAAGATAAAACATATTTATGAATTGTAGCTTCTCTCTTTTTTTTTTTAATTAAAATAAAATTTCTTCATTGTATAAGAAGCATGCTACAAGAAACTGGCGATTATCACCATCTGCAGTAAGCAATATTCGCACTTGAACTCTTCCATCCGTAGAGAATCGATGCAAAATTTACGTAAAATCCTGCTATTTTGTGGTAAACATCATATCTAAGCCGGTCTACTTTATACAGTGTGGGAGATTACCAGCTGATTCTATACTCATATTGCTATTTATAGAGTATATCCCGCTCAGTTTATACATCAATTGCACTGATGTATGCGCCTATTCTTAATAAAAAATTTATTTAATAACGTTTAATATCTGATTTTACTTGTTGAATGCATCCAAATGGTAATACATATCACATGTGTGCAATACTTTTCGAATAAATCATATCGATATCATTTCTTATTCAATTCTTTGAATAATTTGATAGATTTATCAAACGCATTATTTAAAAATAAACCAATGCATCTTATTAATTATCGCTTTTTTCGATTTATTTGGATCGATGAATTTTGCAGATTTGTATTTTTATCCGTGGTCTCATATATGCATATGCCTGCATATAATAATAATTTGTAATTGTTAGTTGTTTAGTATCATAACATAATTGGCAGCTAACAATTACAAATACCATTTATACACATAAATTTAGTGCATGCATATGATAATTTGAGCATTTATAATCAGATATCCAATTTCATGAATATTTACCACTTAATTTCATTTTATTTGCATTAATTTATTAATTTAGTGCATGAAAATAAAAACATTTATTAATCTGAGAATTCAGTGGCCACACAGTGATGCGTATTATGTGCACAGGCTCAAGAATCAATTTATCAAAGTCTTCATTTATGGGGGGTCTGGGCTGAAAAATTGGGTTGAAAAAATTAGACTTTTAGAAGCCCTAATTTTACTCCGTGCTCAACGGCACGTTAGGGGGGTGAGATGGCATATGATTTACAAACATAGTAAATTCATATAACAATTTTTTTGTCGATCATTTTTAATGACGGCAAAACATAGTAAATTCAAACCTTTAATAACTCATGAGCTAATAAAGATTTACTTATAAAATTATACTTATTCGAATCATCTTGATATGTTGTTTAACATAATAGAGCCATTTTGAAACTTTCAATAATAAAACCGGATTTTTGTTGCCGAATTACGCATTAATTTATATAAAAAAAGCGAAAATGGCTCTATTACATTAAAGCACATATTAGAGCGATTCGAGCAAGTATAATTATATAGGCATATCTTCATTAGTTCACGAGTTATTAAAGTTTAAATTTACTATATTTTAATTAGTAACAAAACAACTTCCCGATGTTTACATATTGCAACCAATAGATTTGCAATGATCGACATAAATTCGGATATTGTCGGAAAAATCTTAATTAGTAAAATTTATTATATATCGATATATATATCGATTAATATTCTAACCTGATCAATCGTCGATCGATCATGGGCTGTTTATTATTATTGATAAGTTTAACCAATTCCCCGGTTTGTCCAAAAACTCGGCAGGGTAAGATATACAGTACAAATTTACTAAATATCCTTATCATGCAAGCATTTAATGTTAAGGAAACTTTTAAACTATATCGACAATACCTACTGTGTAACATATACATACAACCCTTAAAGCATAAATAAAAATCTATTCTAAGTGCTGCCAAGAGAAAACCAAGCTTCTACTCAACCCCTTGATAAAATCTGATCAATTTTTTCAGATAAGAACTTACAAACTCGAAATCGGTTTTCCATTGGCAACACACACATATAATGAATATTCTATCTCTAAGTGTATGCATGTCTTTATATGACTTACAAGGAATGACCTCCATAAACGTCGTATCACATGATTTCGGATAACAAGTTCGAACTTCAAAGTGATGTTAGCAAAGATTGTCGAAAGCTAAACAAACACAAATTAAGAAAATTCAGGGAAACAGTAGTATAAAAAAGGGAAGACTGATGGGAATTTTAGCAAGAAAACGAAAGTTTCTTTGTAAATAGATGGCTATTACCCCCGAAAGATATAAAAGCAAACAAATAAAATGTGTAACAAAACTATCAATATCAATACAACGCATAAATTTTGACCGTTAGTGAGCAACTTTGTGTAACAAGTTTGTATTTATTACTTACCATAGCTATCGTTCAATGATGGGTCTATCACCTACCGTCAGAGTTGCAATGGAGCTCATGGAGTTGTAAATGAAGCAAATTGATCTCTGAATGGAATCAATGGATACTAGTTTTTAGAGCCCATTCATGTAACTATCGAGCTCCATCGAAAACACCAATTTACACTGTTTACATTATAAATTAAAGTTTTAAGGAGCTCTGTACCAATGTTGTGAGATCATCTAAAAGAAGATCTAGTCAAACATAGAAACATGGCTCAATTTAAACACTTACTCGGCTAAATCGCTATAGTCTCGCCTCTGACGAGAAGTCTAAAGAATCACAATTATGAGTTTAAAGTCATGTACTAATAGTTATAAAGGGTCCGTCGATCCCAATAAGTAAAAAAGTACAAATGCTAAATTTTTAATTAGAAACAATACTACATGTGAATTGTCTTATCACGCATTTCAGCATTTAAGAAATCTGTGCCGGTTATGCATGTTGCCGATCACCATGTAGCTGCTTATCTAAACTAGAATTATACGAGTTTAGATAAGCAACTATTGAGGTATCATCGCTCAATTAAAAAAAATTTAAAAAAAAAACAAACTGTGACTAAGTTTTTTCAAACTTTGAGTAATGATACAGTATTTCAAGAACTACCTATTTAAGATCGATAAAAATTTTTTTATTTGAATTCTATTGATTCATAGAATTAAAATAAAAAATTTGTACGTACCGATTTTAGATAAATAGTTATTGAAAATTTTCGTTATAGCTAGAGTACTTAAGCATTTATTGTCAGGGATGATGCTGAAATTGGATGATGCTGAAATTGGCTGATGCTGAAATTTAGAGTTCCCATTTAAGTCCATAATACCTACTAAAATTCACATATACTTTTTTACTAACAATACTACCCTCAAACCCTAATCTAACTCTAAAAAAAAACCCTAATGAAAAGGCCTGAAAATTTTTTATAATAAAATAATTTGGCTAGGTTAGTTAACCAATTAAGATTTAAGATCAGGTATAACGCGTAGATCAGCTTTGTGTAACAAAAATAAAGAACTCAAAATTTTGTCTAATAAACTATCTTTTGAGCAAAAAAAATTTTTTGTGAAATTTTACTATAAAAACTACTTAACTCTAATCTTTGATCCTTACCCTTACTCTAATATTAAAGTTAATTTTTGTTTTGATAAAAGTTGGTTTGATTTACATGTTATACAAATTTGGTTATTATATATAAGGTAGCATTACAGTACTATAGTGCTATAATAATATTCATCTTTTATTTTTATTATTAAAATACTTGTAAAAAATAAATTTTATAATTAATTTGCAGATTAAAGTATATTTTATACAGTTAAATCTCTCTAAATGCATTGCATCAGAACTCTAGTAAAAATGGATTAAACATATATAGTGTTCCAAACCGGATCAAAAATCACAAATTGATCCGGGATTGAACTGAAATTGATGCAATCCTCGGATTTGAATCAAATCTGGTCAATCTAGCCAATTCGGGGATTATCAGGATTATCAAAAAAAAATTTTTTTTTTTATAATAATAACCACTCTGAACATTAAATTTCTTTATTTTAGCTAGAATAAGCAAGTTGAATCTAATTCAATATGCCAAAGTAGCCTATTTAAGCCTATTGTATTTTGAATTTATACTCTAGCCATATAAATGAACCAATAAAGGCACTTCATAAGAATACTATACTAAAAGATTTGAGTCTTAGTAGTATTAATCTTGGATCAAAAGCAGAAAAAGCACTTTGCAAGAATATCTCTTCTTGGATCAGAAGTAGAAAAAGCACTTTGCAAGAATATCTCTTTAACGTCTTTAAATATTTCTTTAAATTATTTTGGTTCTGAAGAAGGAAAAGCATTAGCTAATGCATTTTGCAAGAACTCCTTAATGTTAGATTTTAATAATAATCATGGATCCGAAAAAGAAAAAGCTTTGACTAATGCATTTTGCAAGACACCTTTTAACAAAGTTAAATCTCAGTAGTAATATTCTTGGATCAAAAGAAGGAAAAGTATATATTGAAATATATTCTACTTATTCAATCAGATCACTGGTATGTTGATTTAGGTTCGACTTTGCTCATTCTAATCATTTTATTTTTTTTTAATATTTGAAATGTAGCTCCTGCCCCAGACTTTTATTAATACTTAAGTAAATTGACATATGATGGTGCCATAAATACATACATATTAT